>ML801069.1:97752-108225 GCA_009831015.1 Picea engelmannii
CTCTTATTTATACAAAACTGGCACGTGTGAAGAGTCACCATCCTGGCAGGGCCGACCTCTCTTACTGGGTGGGTAAATCCACCTTTAATTAAATCTGGCCCTTTTAATATAACTGCTGGGGCCGACTTCTTATTCTTCACATTATAATTGTCCGATGACCAATCCGCAAAAGGGGATTTGGTCCTTATACAATTACTGACTTAGTTAATCCTCAATGGGGATTAACCAAATAATAAAAATAATAATAATGACATGATTAATCCACTATGGGGATTTAATCCAATAACAAAATAATAAGAATGCTCTTCGCAGTTACATTATTTCAACAGGGTGCATCGTCATGTGAACATAAATGAAGATGATGTATTAGCCTCCTCTGAGCAGCAGAGTTGACGAGAAACTCCAGATGATTCTCCTGTGTGAGGCAGTGGGAAAGAAAATCTGTAGAGTGGACGTGCCTGTGGATGAGCACATGTGAACGTGTGAAGATTTGGTTCTTCTGTGTAATGCAGTGAGCCAGAGATATGGACATCCCTATGGATGTGCCCCTAGTGGATGAGCACTAGTGGGTGTATAAGACCCTTTTCTATATTGTACAAGAGTTAGACCTGCCTGTAACCCTAATTGTAATGTAAAGGGTACAGGTCGGCCCCACCTTAATGTGACTGTTAATTAATGTCAAAGATAATTAATCTGGTTACTATTAATTATATTATAAGCTAGTGAGGTCGGCCCTGTTGTGCCAATAGACACTTTTGTTGACAGGTTCAGTCTAGTATAAGTAAAGGTAGATTCCCCATTGTGGAATCATATCTTTCACATGAGTTTGGAAATTTCAGCAAGTACACCTTCTTGGGAAAAGTGCACATCTCTCTTGGGCGCTAGTCTTCTAGGGTTTGAGCACCCTCTTGTGTGCTAGGTCTTATTGGTGGTGAAGGTCTTTCTCTTGAAGAATATAGCAAAGGATTTGGCTAGGTTTTCTTCCCTTGTTGAGAAGGGTTTCCCAGGATACTTCTTGTGTTCTTGTGCATGGTGTTTCTTCTTGTGATCTTGGTTGTTGCAACATTATTGTTTATGGTTAAGTGTGTTATCCCCACTTTTTAGGGATAACTAGGAGATCATGTCTCGAGGCCCACAGGTCCTAGACATGGAGTACCAAGAGCAGGATTGACCTGAGCATGGCCCTGGAGGGCCCACCTTTTCTTCATCCATCAGCTTTGTCTTGTCAGCAACAACAACATCCATCACCATCAGCTTGGTCCTGTATCAAAGAAGGTTCTTTCTCTGTGAGGTAATTGGTCCAGGTATCATGGTATGTGTCACTTTTGATCATTAAAACCTTTAAATATATGCATCTGATTCCTTTTATTTCTAACAACTGCTTGGATCTTACATTTTTCCACTTGACCATGCTTGGGGGAATTGACAGGGTGCCCTAGCAAGCCTGTGCCCATAGGTTTTTGTTTGCCACTGGGGGAATTTATGAAAAGCCATCGTCCGTTCCCATCATAGCACCACTGTTTCATCTTATCTTCCACTCATTTATCCCATTCCCCTTGTCCGAGCATTGGGTTGACCTATTTGCAGGGTTGCATCTTATCTCGTGGGAAGAAGGGGCTAAAGGCGCAGAAGGTAAAAGCAGTTGGTAAAAGACAAAAGCCTAGAAATAAAACCTCGAGATGCTTCGCCCAGGGATCCCCGAGAAGGCAGTAAAAAGCATCTTAGCAAGAAACAAGAGGGACCCGAAAAATAACAAAACAAGACCTTGCCAGAGGATAGGGGGTCTCATCACGAGCCAGCCTATTAGGTCCATGGGTACCTAACAGTATGACATTGCCACCATCTGGTTACCACACCAAGGCAATGACCTTTGGTTGCATGGCCAAGGGAAAGGGGGTCTCATCACGAGCCAACCTTCTCATCCCTGTGAAAGTACTTGTGGGTAACACTGTCAGCTCTGGTCACCATGTCATGGCAGTGTCCCCTGGTTAGTTCTTGAATAAAAAGAAAAAGAAGAAGAAAAACAAGTAAAAGAATAAAACAAGAAAAAGGAATAAAGGCAAGAATGGGCTTGGAAAAAATGCATCCATGACAGGTACAACTCGCTTTCTACAAAGGCACCCACAGGTATCATTTATGCATCCTTAGCCCTCACTGCACCTTCATGTTTGGACATCCCCTA
This sequence comes from Picea engelmannii, assembly GCA_009831015.1. Lineage (NCBI taxonomy): Eukaryota > Viridiplantae > Streptophyta > Pinopsida > Pinales > Pinaceae > Picea > Picea engelmannii. The sequence continues at coordinate 99,935 of ML801069.1, forward strand.
GCCACATCACCTCACTTACATGGCTTGGATGAGATCTTCCTGGAAACTTTCCTTTTCTTGTGGACACTAGCCCAATAGGACGCCTTGTCCTTTTCTCCAATCTCGTATTACAGGTTTTTGTAATGTCTTTGAGCTATTGATTGATGTACTAGGAGTTTTATGCATATGTTTAATAATATTGTTGATGAGATGTGATTGACATTGCTAAGATCCCTGTGACTGATGAGCCCATGGAGGGCGTAGCTTTTGATGTGAAGGACCATGCCCGACGGACAGGTACCATTTGGACCGGTACACATGGGGAGATGACCAGTTCGGACCTCCATGGGGCTGAAGAGCCCACCAGATGGATGTTGAGACCCCATCAGGGGGCAGAGACAGGATGGAGATGGATCAGGGCCTTTGCACCGGAGATGAAGAGGACGTTCCATCAGGGGCACTTTGGCTAAGCTGGATCTAGGGGGATTGACCCACTTGCAGTGGAACGTTGGCTCCTGATGACCCAGGATGTTACCAGGAGTCTTATGATGTCATCATGAGCATATGGCTGATGGACAGGGTCGTTGGCACGTGTGGCAGTTTGGAAGAGCCCAAGGAGGGCTAACGTTTTGCTTCTAGATGTTGCACTGGTCCTAGAAAGGGCTAACGTCTCTTTCAGAGGGGCTTGACGTCTCACCTTTTGCTTGATTAGGGCTTTTACTTAACATTTAATGTAAAAACAGTATGATTTTGACATTATGGCCTTGTCAGCCTTTTTATGACCTAAAAAGTAAAATTAGGTCATTGATACACTATATATTGAGGGTTTTGACTATCATTTTGATCACAATTATCACTCACTCATAGTGAGGTCTGATTTTTAGCACCATATTGGGGTTTTTGGCTGAACTAAGTGATGCACATTAGTTGAAGGAAGAGTTTTTTGGCATTATATGGTGTTTCTCTTGAAGGAAGGTATACAACCAGGGTTTGCATGATTATTTCCTGATGATTTGTAAGTATTTTTTTGCAAAACTTCTTGATTGAATGGTTGTAGTTCAATTTCTTGCATTTATTTATAAATATTGCTGAATCAAAACCCTAGGGGACAAACACACAAGTAGGTTGTTGTCTCATGTCCCCTGATAGAGAAGATTTAAGCCATTGAAGAGGAAAGAGAGAGCCTAGCCATAGCTACACTCCTTTTTCCTTCTTCCTTTATGCTAGTCGTACCATTTTGACTTCAAGAGGAAGAGGACGTCCCAGGCCTAGGTTATCTACAACTAGGGCCATTTTCTTTTAGGGTTTGATGAAAGAGCCTTGCCTTAGCAACACTCTCCCTCTTAAACCCTCCTGTCTTGACCTTATGAGCTAGCCGTTTTTGCCCCTTACTTCCTTCAGCTTTTGCGTCCTTCACTTAGTTGACTCCATTTTCCCCTTTTAAGGCACTGATCTCCAAGACCCCTTGCGCTGAAGTGAAATTGGCCATAAACAAACTCTTTAAGCCTTTTGAAACCCTAACTATACTAACCCTAAGCTCTAGCTAACCCTACTAACCCTGGACTGCTGACGTCACCCTTGGTTATTTCATCTTGATGCAGCAACGTTTCACTTTATAAGCAATTGAATGGTAGTTGAGAGCATTTATTGGATTGAGTATTGATTTGTTACATTGAATGCTATATTATTCTAGTATTTATTGACAAGTGATATATTTATCATTGCCATTTTGCAAACATTGACTTCGTCAATATTTACTTTAAGTTGCTTATATTGAATATCAGATAGCCATTGATTTATATGAAGTTCTAACCAAGATTGCACGCATCAGTTTCCTTGTTATATTGTCTCAAGCAGATGCTTTTCTTTTCTTTGGTTATACTCTATTATTGGCTGTTTAGCCGGGACTATCTGATTGGTGGTAATCTATGAAGGGGGAACTTGTCTTTGTCCTATTAGCCTTTGCCCTTTCAAAACCCCAGGTTACCGGGGACGTCTCCCGTGGGCCTAGCCTCCGTAAAGAGAAAGAACCTTCCCATTGTGGTGACATTGGGTGGGATAGGTTCTTGTTACACCAGTTTGGCCTTCTACCTTATAGCCTTTACTCCTAGCTACAAACTGTGCGATAACAAAGTGAAATGCTAAAATGGAATGAACTTCATGCTTAATCTAGCTTACTGAAAAATCAACAACTTCTGAAATTATGAGATGACATAATGTTAAGTGTGTTTCCTGAATGGGGATTCACCTTTATTTATATAAGACTCGTCACATCAAATGATGTGTCTATTGGCACAATAGGGCCGACCTCAATAACTCAAAATATAATTAATAATTACCATATTAATTATCTTTTACATTAAGGTGGGGTCGACTTGTACCCTTTACATAACAAATAGGGTTACAGGTAAGTCTGACTCTTGAACAATATAGCAAGGGATCTCATACACCCACTAGTGCTCAGCCACTACAGGTACATCCACAGGGATGTCCACATCTCTATCTCACTGCTTCTCATAGGAGAACCACTCTCACTAGTGCTCAGCCACTAGGATCACATTCACCTGCACTCATCCACATGTACATCCAACTCAACAGATCTTCTTTCCCACTGCATTACACAAGAGAGTCATCTGGAGTTCATCATCTCAACTCTCTGCTCAAAGGAGGTTAATACATCGTCTCATCTTTGTCTCATAACGATGCACCCAACTCATGGGAATTCACACGTTCACCTTTTGCTCAGCCACATGCACGTCCAACTCAGCAGATCTCCTTTCTCACTGCGTTACACATGAGAATCATCTAATGTTCTTCTCAACTCTCTGTAAGGAGGAGGCCATCACTATGTTCCATTTTTGTCTCAGATAGGAACCACACACCCATCTAAGGGGCTCTCTCTCAGGTTGACTCAATCAGTCTGTGTCCTGGAGGATGTCTTACGCAGCTGTAATCATCAACATCAATCACTTTGGAGATTAGGGTTATGGATTCGATCAATAACTCAAGCTTATAAAAGCAAGGTTAAGTGAAGGGGAAAGACAAATCTATTGAGATTCAGTGACTCAAAGAGAGAGAAAAGGACTTTTTCACAGTCCAAAGGAGAAGAGAAGCAAGTGGGCAACTGCAAAGAGATTTGGCAACAAAGACAGATTTGGGTAGTTCGTACAACAGATTGGCAGTAGGTACAACGGTAGGCATAAGCTGTATAGAGTCGTAGGCAACATTGTATAGGTCGTAGAGGCAGCGATTACCCGCTGTACAGACTGTTGAGGCCGCATAAACACGTCGTACAAACTACAGGGGTCATGGATATGTGTCGTACATATTGTACAAACTCTAGACTGTGCAGGGCACGTGTACGTGTTGTACGGGTTGCAGGTATAGGTCGTACAGGTTGTACATGCTCTTGAGAAAAGGTGTTGGGAAACAACGTTTTGGCTGTAATTTTTGTCTCTTTTCTCAGTGGGCATATTTTGCCAGTTTGGGATCCCTTGTAAGCTTGGAGTCATTTTAATGAAACACTGATTTTGAAGGGCAAAAAATTTGCTGTGTACTTGTGATTGTGAAATTAGTTTCATTTGCTTCCACTATTTATTTTAGTTAATTATTCCAGTAAGTGTATTTTATTCTGTGAGCTGTAATTTAATTTTCAGCAAGGAAATAACAAGGAAATAATTTATCTAGGCACTGGGATTGGAAAATTAACATGGTATCATAGATTTCACTTTGAGAGGGAGGCCAAATTTCAGGTTACACAACAATTTATGGTAGCAGATCTATTAGATCTAGAAGCCAACAGTTTGCAACAATGGGTGTTTAAAGGACCAAACACAGATCCACAACTGTTTGCAACAGATTTGTCATATTTACAAGGAGATCTCAACAGATCTATAAACCAAAAGTAAAATTCTTGTGGGTTATTGAAGGAATAAGCACATGATAGTTGATTTTGTTCAAATCAGCTAGAAACCAGTCTCAAGTTTGAAGACAGGTTGGATGGAGCATCTAACTTCCTGTTTTGGAAGGCAAGGATAGCCTTACTTTTTAAGGAACGTGACCTTTGGGGAATTATAGAAAAGGTTGTTCATGTACCGACATGTGCAACACTAAATGAGGCTCATGAGAAGAAGGACATCAAAGCCTAGAGAGTGATCAATCATGGATGCCATGAAGGATCATTTGATCCCTCACTTGGCAGAGAAGCAGTTGGCTAGAGAGATGTTCAAGGCTCTAATGGATTTGTTCCAGAGTGACAACATGAACAAGAAGACGATCTTGAGGAACAAGCTCAAATCCATCCATATGTCAAGGTTTGATAATGTTACTAGCTACTTCATGAGGATTACTTAGATTCATGATCAACTTGCAGCTATTGGGGATGTTATCGCATCGTTTGTAGCTTGGATAGAGCCCTACCCGAGCCACAAATGTGTGATACAACTAGGAACAACTATCACTATCACCTCAATAGATGTCCCCCTCGTTTTAGTGAAGAACAAGTCCAACACAAGGGAGGCTTCCCGGTGACCCTAGGGGGATTGTGTTTGATGATGGAAAGTGATCGGAAAGTGCCCCTATAGGTCAAGGTCAAATATGGGAAAGAGGCTTGAGAAAGAGTCTTATGAGTTGGTAAATGGTTGCCAAGGTAGTGTACCTGCAAAACAATGTTAGACTTGTTTGGAACAAGACAATTTATGAAGATTAAAGCCTCAAAACCAATGGGAAATCAACAAGAAACCTTCTTGTCCCAAAAATGCAATAGTGTGTATATATATAGATATAGATATGCAGTAAATAAGTTGCGACAGCTGCAAAACTAACCATCAAAATCAAGTGTATAATGTTGGAAATGAAGCTAGCAATTAGCAGACAATTTTTCAATAGTAAAACCAAGACTTTGATAGAAAAAGAGGGCTGTTACTAAGTGTTATCAACAAGATTTTGTAACAGCCTTATGGTTGTAGCAAACTTTTTCTATAGCAGAAAGTTCTAGCCACTAAAATCAACATGTAAACCACCCAAACAATAGCTTATAATCAGTAGAACAAATACCAAGGCTTACAAGTGAATTTCAGCAGTAGAATAGTGAGCAAGAAAGTGAAAGAGAGTGAGTTTGCTGCAGCCCTATTGGCTGTAGCTAAATGTTTATTATAGCAGCTAGATCACTTGGCTAATCAAGATGCCCTTAGGACACAATAAAGCTTAAAGCATGTAGAATTAGATTTCAAACTTGAACAATTCAGTCTCCTTGAAATCACGTTAACAAATGCACAATATTCAATCTCCAATGCAAAAGATTAGTGCCTTATCTATTGGGTTATGGGGTCTCTTGTTTATGAGCTAGGGTTTATTACTCCTCTACGGGTGTAAGCCCTTTTACTCCCTAGAGTAAACAAACCTTAGCAAGGTAAATCTACAAGGGTGTAAGCCCTTTTAATCCTTGTAGCAACCTTTGCAAATAGCCTTTTAAATGACAACAAAGATAGATCTTGATGGAGGGTGTATGCCCTTATACTCCTCCAAGGGTTTGACAAAATAATCTTGAAATCAAGAAGAAAAACATACAATTGCAAAAATTTCTTACCTTATCCAAGAGACAACATAAAAAACCCTTACTTATCAAGATAATTCCACCACAATTTCCAAGAAACAAGCATCAAGAGAAGTCACTAGCCTCCTTCAACCAATAGATAAGTGAAGCATCCAAAGCACAAGAGAAAAGATGGAGCGAATTGCCCAAGTAGGGAAAAAATTTCAGCCAAGAATGTATGTAATTCTCAAGTGATTTGTGTCTAAAATTAAAGTGAGATGACCTCTATTTATATGAGGTCATCTAAAACCAATTTCTCCACATAAGTTTGTCAACAACAAATTAAAAGGAGGTCAACCCCCTTTATTTGCCTTTACAACTTAAAAAACATAAAAATACACAAAGTAAATCCCTTAAAAGGGTGACTCTAGGCCTAAAAAATGGGACGTTGAGTCTCTAGATGCAAGTCGTTGGGCCTCCAAAGGCCACATGTCCATCTCTCATGAACTGGAGTGTCACGTCATGCACCTAACTTCTTCAAACCACATAATCTCTCTTCTGGAACCATGAATCCCATCAAAACCCTAGCCCCCACATGACATCAAGGCTTGGAAGGCGATGTCTGTTAAATTTTTGAATACTAGATTAACTGCAGTAAATAACAAGGATCTCAAGAAGATTAACCAAGCACAAATTATAAAACATAATTATGGGTTTGCTCGTTTTTCCATAGGCAATGCTCTTCCATTGCCACCCAACCATAGGCATCCTTAAGTGCCACCCCCGAGCAAAGCATAGAACTTATCTTGGGAAACCCTTCTACACAAGGGAAGAAAACCCAACACCTTTTCTTATAGAGAAGATTAATGCCAATACAATATAACCATGAACTAGTTATATCTAGTAAAGTAAACCAACAAGAAAGAATCCCAGATAACAAGTACTTATCTTTTCTGCTTAGATGTGAACTCTAGAACTCCCAAGAAGATAGCTCTGTTGTTGTCCAATGATGGCTTAGATCACTATCTCAAACTATCATATATCAGCCTCTTATATCTGTCACTTTGCTGCCTCAAGACTGTTGTTATAGGTGTGTCCAATCTGCTATTCAAGCACATAAATATATGTTGTGAAAACACTGTCTATAGGTGTGACCAAATGTTGTTTAAGCACAAAGATATATGTTGCTACAGGTGCACCCAGATTTGCCTCAGACTTAACCTCTTCACTGCCTCAGAATAGGCTCCTTTGTTGCCTTTTATCCCCTATTCTAGGGATAACTAAGGAGATTATGTCTCGAGGCCCACAAGTCCTAGACATGGAGTGCCGAGAGCCGAATGACTTGAGCATGGCTCCGGAGGGCCCATCTTTTCTTCAATGCAGCCCATCTATCAGCAGCAGCAACATCCATCTCACCAGCCCGATCTTGAAGTGGCAGTAAGTCTTGCTCCATGAGGTAATGAATCCGGGTATCATGGTATGTGTCACTCTGATTTTTGAAGCACTTAAATATGTTGCACTGAATTCCCTTTCATTTCATAACGTTTTCTTGGAAATTATGCTCTTTAACTTGTTCATACCTGGGAAGGTGACATAATGCCCTAGTAAGCTGATTCCCCTTTAGGAAGAGTTGCCACTGGGTGTGTCTATGAAAGGTCATCGTCCATTCCCTACATATTTATCACTTTCCATCATCACTACTCTCATCTCCCCCCACCTTGGTTCGGGCATTGGATTTGCCATGCTAGGAAGGGTTGTACCTTGCCTTGTGCAAAGAAGGGGCTAAAGGCCGGAGGGTAAAAGTAGCTGGCAAGAGTTAAAAGCCAAGATGAAACCTTTGAGATGCTTCACCCAAGGATTCCCGAGAAAGCAATAAAAGGCTTCTCAGTAAAAAAAAAGGACCCATAAGATAAATCAAACTCAAGGTACTAGTTGGTGGATGGGAGGTCTCATCATGAGCCGACTTATTAGTTCCATGGGCATGTAGCAGTATGACACTACCATCTATCTGGTCACCAAACCAGGGTAGTGGCTCTTGGTGGCATAGCCAAGAGAAAGGGGGTCTCATCATGAGCAACCCTTCTCATTTCCGTGAAATGCTTGTGGGTAACGTTGTCACCTCTGGTCACCATGCCAGGGCAGTGTCCCCCTGCTTTTCCCTTGAAAATAAAATCAAAAGAGCAATTAGACTAAGAATAAAAGGCGTTAAATGGGCTAGGAAACAAAGGCATCCATGATAAGGTGAAACTCGCCCTCTACAGAGGCACCTGTTGACCGCCTATTCAGCTAGGGGTCAACTCATGTGCCATGAAGTTTGCATCATCAGATGCACATATGTTCCAGACAGTATTGGTTCTACTTGGGCATTTGATGCCCCAACACAAATTTTGTAAACGGAAGTTCCGCACCCCTGCGTGGGTTAATAATGTAATAAGTCTGCATGAGTCATAAGTTAGGTCAGGTACCTTTGGATGTTTCCATTAGGGGAGTTCCTTTCACCGAGGGTTTTTTATCCTCAGGTTGTTAACCGGGCTCTCGGGCCTGGCTGACTTCCCTTGAGTTTTTCCCTCCACATATGCAATAATTTCCTCCAAAGTGGTGAACGACGCTCTAGTGGTCTCGTCCTTTGGTATCTCTTGTTTAGGAATGTTGTAAATGACCATGTCAGACAGTGTAGAAAGTTTCGCGGAATTTCGTAGAGTCTAGATAGGTTTTTTTTAATTAATTAAAATTAATTAATTTTCCTAAGGTTGGAATTTTAATTATTTAATTAATTAAA
>ML801069.1:138354-148410 GCA_009831015.1 Picea engelmannii
ATATCAGTGTATGAATTTCAAGATGCAATACATAAAATACTTATCAGAAATAACACCAGAAGTGGGTGCAACTACTGAGAGGGGTGCTCGTTTCCTCCCAACCGTAGGCTCAGCGACTCCCAACGGATTTACCACTAGCCACCCCCGAGCTGAGATCACGATGCTCTGAGACTGCGTCTCTCTGTCTGCCAGTGACCAGGAGCGAAGGTTGCAATCCTTCCTCTCTGCTATCACTCACTCTGCGTAATGCCAGAGTTCCCCTCGCGTCTGCCCTCTCAATCGTCTCTGCCATACGCCTTATCCTCTCGCGAGGTTGCGTGTGGCACGATTACCCTCGCGTCGATCAGGCCTGACGGCTCTACGGATGGGCGGTTCACCATTCCATCCCTCATCAAGCCATCCGCCTACCAGCCTGCGAGGCATTGAATTTCAGGGCCAGCGAGCTGCTTTTGGTTCTCCGGGCCAGTGGAGTCCAATTACGGTATTTAATTCTTGGTGGAAGTTAACGCCACCTTTTCAGGTGCCTTCCACCGCCATCGTGGTCTTTTTTTCTGCACATCCCCTCATCAACAGTCCTGCAATAAATTCATAATGTTATTCACATTCATTGACCTCTTCCTGTAGGTCCATTTACATCACATATTCACACTTATGAGTTTGCCATAGTCCTTGGCCAGTCCAGTTATATTTACAAACTGGGGGAAACAGGGTGTTACAGACACTTTGGCAGGCATGGACCTAGGGGGATATTTCTCTCCCCCTTGAATGTTGGCCTTGGGAGGGCCATGATATCACCCTTGTGACCCTAGACATCATCCAACGTCAGATGGACATGATGGAGGTAGTTGTGTGCCAAGTGGCACGTGTGGCATCATTTGGAGGCCTTGGAAGGCCTAACATTTTGCTCATGGAGCCTAATGTCCCACCTATGAGGCCCAATGTCACCCTAGGAGGGCATGACGTCACCTCTACTGCACATTTTAGGGTTTTAAATTGTTAATTTTATGTAAAATTGGATTTTTGATGTAAACTGGCCATGTTGGCCGTTCTTGACCTAAATTGTAATTAAAGGTCATTGATATTGTATAATTAGAGAGTTAAAACTCTCATTTTTTCATCATATTTCAGTCACACAAGTGTGAGGTCTGTAATTCCTCCCTCTTTAAGGGTACTTGGCTGAAATTAAGTGGTGCACAACTTATTGGAGAGGCTATTCTTAGTGTATTTTGGCATTTTCATGGTGGAAAGTCTTCAACTAAGGTTTTGTGGGTAGATTATTCTTGATGAAGTAAGTAAAATATACAATTCTTTATTTATTTTGAATAGTTATGGTACATTTACTTGTTCATTTCTAAGATTATGAAATTGCTAGTTTGAAATCCTAGGGGAGAAAGTTGAAACACATGTTATTGCCCTTTTCTTTATAATTTTTTGTTGAAATATATTAACTGCAAAGAGTATTCTATTTATTATTCATTAGATCAATCCCCTTTTGTGGATTGATCATGTCGGGCATTGTAAATGACCAAATCCCCTTTTGTTGATTGGTTAAACCCTAATTGTATTATGCAAATTAAGAAGTCGCCCCCCAGGCAGTTTAAAGTGGTTTTAATCACTCAGAAGACAAGTCGGCCCTGCCCAGCGAAGAGACACCTTTTCAACACCTGCCAGTTTGTATAAATAAAGGAAGCCAACGCCTCATTTGTTCACTCACTCAGCTCACTCATCTAGTGCACAAGTTTGAAGGAAGTTGCAGTTACCAGTTGTCAGAAGAAGGAAGAGAGAGAGGCGCATTGCTTAGTAGAGGGATATTCTCTAGTGTTTGGTTTATTGTCTTGGCATTGTATTGGCTATCTATATTAAGGAAGTTTTTGCTGGGTTTTCTTCACCATGAGGGTTTCTCAGGATAAATGTTGTGTATTGTGTGATTGTGTTTCTCTCATTGATCCTATCTATGCTATGGTTATCTAGTAAATTGAAAAGAAACCTAATAATAGCTTAAACCTTAACATGGAATCAGAGCTAAGCTGAAGAGAGCATCTTTCACTGGATAAAGAAAAACATCATTGTTGTCGTATAAGAAAATTAGGGCTTTTTAGAAAAGTGTGCCCTAGCCTAGGGAACTCATTGGCACCTTCAACGCCTCTTTTCAGTGGATAGAACTCTCGGAAAGTGAAACCTTAGTTTTCACCAGTATTAGAAAACCAAAAGTACCAGTGTAGAAATCCATTGGTCAAGTTTGAAGGGGCAAAATTTGGATTTTTTGAAATCTAACTGCACCAAGCTACTCGCCTCAGCCAAGCACACCTCTTGGTAAGTTCAAAATTAAATTTTGAGCATTTTCAATTTTTGGTCACTTTCCTAGGTCCAGGTAAAGATGTCTGCAAGCACTAACCTTGTTGACATGCTAGAAGGTGTGGAAAACTTCTGTGCCTGGAAGTATAGGATTGCACTCATTCGTGAAGAGAATGACCTCGCACGATTCATTAAAGAAGATGTACTAGAACCTGTTGATGCTGCAACTAAAGCAAAACACCAAAATGACACAGTTAGGGCCAAAAGAATCATTGCAGATTCTATTAAAGATCACTTGATTCCTGAAGTGGCTTCAAAGAAGACTCCAAAAGAAATGTTTGATGCCCTAACCAGATTATATGAAGGAAGGAACATCAATCGTAAGATGAATCTAAGAACTCAACTCACAAGTACAAGGATGCAGAAAGGAGAAACAGTTCAGGAATATTTCTCCAGAATATCACAATTCAAAGAACAACTAGAAGCAATTGAAGATACTATAGATGAAGACGGACTTATAATGACAACCCTTAATGGTCTCACAAGACCTTGGGATGCATTCACCCAAACTATTTGTGCGAGAAAGGAGAAACTACACTTTGACAGTCTTTGGGAAGAATGTGTTCAAGAAGAAGCAAGAGTAGCTAACCGAGAAGGATTGTTATCAAGAGATGAAGATCAAGCCCTAGTTGCTCATACTAAAGGAGGAGGAAAGAGGTGTTACTTCCAGAAAGAAACTCATAAGGAATCTCACCCCCAAAACAAATTCATACATAAAGAATCTCACCCTCCAAGGAGATTCTAGAAATTTCAGAAAGATCAAAGAAGAGAAAAAAAAAATTCATCCTACCAATATTAGCATTGTGACAAGATGGGACATATTGCTAAGAATTGTCTAGCTAGAAGAGAAGAATACAAAAAGAGATACAAGAGGCATCATGCCCATACAGTTGAAGATGAAGAGCCACCCACAAAGATGATAAAAGAACAGATTGAAGACTATGTCTTAATCTCTGCCCTCTCAGGATCAGTGTCACCTGGTGAGGACACTTGGCTCATAGACAGTGGTGCTTCCAAGCACATGACAGGTCAAAGAGACATTCTCTCTTTCCTTACAGAAAAGAAGTTTCCCGAGAAAGTTACACTTGAAGATGACTATCAATACCCTATCAAAGGAGTAGGAGAATCAAATTACAAGCTTGATTCAGGGACCCCAATGAAGATGAAGGATGTACTATATGTATCGGGTTTGACAAAGAACTTACTTTCTATTTCAGCTTTAGAGAAGAAAGGCTTCAGAGTTGCCTTCATGGATGGAGAAGTTCTTATGTGGCCCAAAGGAAAAACCATGGAAGAAGCAATTGTTATTGGAAACGAAGAAGGTGGCTTGTATAAGCTAAAGGGTCACTCAGAAGCAACCTTGACCCATTCCATTGAGAATCCATGTGAACTTTGGCATAGAAGATTATCCCACATCAACTACAAAGCATTACCATATGTAAGCAAGGCAGTCACAGGTCTACTAGAATTCAAGGTTGACCATGAAGGAGTGTGCGATGGATGTGCACAAGGAAAGAACATCAAGAACCCCTTCTCGAAGAGAGACAGTAAAGCAGGAGTCCTAGAGCTCATTCACTCAGATGTATGTGGCTCAATGCCATCAACCTCCATTAGTGGGTATGTATACTATGTATCTTTTATTGATGACTACTCTCGTAAAACCTTGGTTTACTTTTTGAAATCAAAAGATGAAGTGTTCAGTAAATTCAAGGAATTCAAAGCCTTGATAGAGAATCTTTTTGAAAGAAAGATCAAGATACTCAGATCAGATAATGGAGGAGAATACACCTCAAAAGAGTTTGCAAACTTTTGCAAAGATGTCGGGATCAAGACGGAGCTCACCACTCCCTACAATCCTCAACAAAATGGTGTAGCAGAAAGAAAGAATAGAACTATGATGGAAGCAATGAAGACCATGATCCATGATCGAGATCTTCCAATGCACTTATGGGCAGAAGTAGCAAGAACAACAGTGTATGTACAAAACAGATTGTCCCATAGTGCACTTCGGTTCAAAACCCTTGAAGAGATGTTCTCTGGAAAGAAGCCAGAAGTAAGCCATCTCAAAATATTTTGCTGCCCAGTATTTGTACACATTCTGAAAGAGAAGATAACCAAGCTGGACCCTTTAGGAAAGAAGGGAATATTTGTTGGATACTGTGAGGTCTCCAAGGCCTTCAGAGTTTATATACCAGGTTACCATCATATTGAGATCAACAGGGATGTAACCTTTTATGAAGATGCAACACTCAAGAAATCAATAAGATGCTAGCTTGAAGAAGTATATGAAGAAGAACATGTGGCTCCCAGAGTTGCAGAACCAGTGAGGGAAGTAATAACTTCCCATGATGAGGAGATTCTAGAAGATCATGACATAATAGAATATCAAGAACCTCCCCAAATGACGATCTCCCACAAGAGAAAGCCATCCCGGGCAAGAGAACTTATTCAAGATGGAGAGAAGTATGGTGCTCCCGAAGGAACCATGAGACAAGTGAAGAAACCCAAGCCATTCTCTAGTTATATGGCTTTGATGTGTGATCTCTTAGAGAAGGATCCTACTTGCTTTTAAGAAGCTATTCAGAAGAAAGAATGGGTAGATGCCATGACAGAAGAATACCAATCCATTATAAAGAATGATGTATGGGAAATAGTTGCCAGACCGAAGAGCAAGGATGTGGTATCTTCCAAATGGATCTTCAAAATAAAACATGTTGCTGATGGAAGTATTGAGAAATATAAAGCAAGGTTTGTTGCCCGTGGCTTTCCTCAAAAGGAAGGCACTGACTATAAAGAGATGTTTTCTCCTGTAGCTAGATACACTTCAATCAGAACCATCATAGCCCTTGCAGCTAAGATGAAGTGGAAGTTACACCAGATGGACGTGAAAACATCTTTCTTGAATGGTGTTATTGAAGAAAAAGTGTATATAGAACAACCTCAAGGATTTGAAGTTGAAGACAAGAAGAGTCATGTCTGCAAGTTGAAGAAGGCTCTGTATGGATTGGAGCAAGCTCCTAGAGCTTGGTATGGAAGGATTGACAGTTTCCTGACGAGCTTGGGCTTTACCAAGTGTAAAGTTGTTTCTAACCTTTACTTCAAGGTTATGAATGATGAACATGTTATATTGTTGCTATATGTGGATGACTTATTCTTAACCGGAGAAGAAAAACTCATCACTGATTGTAAGAAGAGGCTCGTTGCAAAATTTGAGATGAAAGACCTTGGCCTAATGCACTATTTCTTAGGTCTTGAGGTCTGGCAGAGCCCAAAGAATATCTTCCTTAAGTAGGGGAAGTATGTAGTTGAAATACCGAAGAGATTTGATATGTTGGATTGCAAATCCATGAATACACCCATGGAAACAAAGTTGAAGCTTCTAGTTGACACTTCGTCAGAATTGATTGATGCTACATTGTACAGACAAATCATTGGATCATCGATGTATCTGACGAACACCAGGCTAGATATATGTTTTCCCGTGAACACTTTGAGTCAATTTTTGGTAGAGCCCAGACATGTTCACCTGGTTGCTGCAAAACATGTGATGAGGTACCTTAAGGGTACACTAGATTGTGATCTCAGTTATAATGGAGATCATGATTTTAGACTGAGTGGTTATACCGATTCAGATTGGGTTGGAAGTGTCTTTGACAGAAGGAGCACTTCAGGATGTTGTTTCAATCTGGGGTCAGCCATGATCTCATGGCAGAGTAGGAAGCAATCAAGCATTTCTCTCAGCACAACAAAAGCATAATACATTGCTGCATGTTCCGCCAATTCTGAAGCCATATGGCTTCGGAAGTTGTTGACAAGTCTATTCGATCTAAAGATGGAAGCAACCATGATCGTATGTGATAACCAGAGTTGCATAAAGATGACAGAGAATCATGTGTTGCATGACAAGTCAAAACACATAGAGATCCGATATCATTACATCCGTGATATGGTGCAGAGAGGAGCCATAAAGCTCCAGTATGTTAGCACAGATCAACAGGTTGTTGATGTGTTGACCAAGCCTCTATCTCGTGTAAAGTTTGAGCACTTTCGAGATAATCTTGGTGTAGTCCGAAAGGACCTCTCTCGAAAGGGGGAGTAGTTGTGATGTCAGCCTCGTGCTGAAGATTTTCAGCTTCGTGCTGATGTTGTTGTGATGCCAGCCTCATGCTGAAGATTTCCAGCTTCGTGTTGATGTTGTTGTGATGCCAGCTTCGTGCTGATGTTGTTGTGATGCCAACTTCGTGCTGAAGATTTCCATCCTTGTGTTGATGTTGTTGAGATGTCAGCTTTGTGTTGAATATTTCCAACCTAGTGTTGATGTTGATGATGCTCCAGCCTTTGTGCTGTGATATTGTTGTTGTTGATGTTGTATCAACCTTGTGTTGTTATTGATGATGATGTATTAGTGTTATACTAATCCATGTTGATGCAGATGATGATGATGCCATTCCAGCTCCCTTCTGTGAATGATGATATTGATGATGAGAAAAACTCTCAATGATTTATAGATATGCCAGTCAATGTTCCTGCCTTCTCTCTCTCTCCTGATGATGTTTTAGAATACCCTTCTTGTTAAGGGGGGGGTGTTGAAATATTGTAATTGCAAAGAGTATTCTATTTATTATTGATTTATTATTCATTAGATCAATCCCCTTTTGTGGATTGATCATATCAGGCATTGTAATTGACCAAATCCCCTTTTGCGGATTGGTCAAACCCTAATTGTATTATGCAAATTAAGAAGTTGCCCCCTAGGCAATTTAAAGTGGTTTTAACCACTCAGAAGACAAGTTGGCCCTGCCCAGCGAAGAGACACCTTTTCAACACCTGCCAGTTTGTATAAGTAAAGGAAGCCAACGCCTCATTTGATCACTCACTCAGCTCACTCATCTAGTGCACAAGTTTGAAGGAAGCTGCAGTTACTAGTTGCCGGAAGAAGGAAGGGAGAGAGGCACATTGCTTAGTAGAGGATATTCTCTAGTGTTTGGTTTATTGTCTTGGCATTTTATTGGCTATCTATATTAAGGAAGTTTTTGCTGGGTTTTCTTCCCCATGAGGGTTTCCCAAGATAAATGTTGTGTATCTTTTGATTGTGTTTCTCTTAGTGATCCTATCTATGCTATGGTTATCTAGTAAATTGAAAAGAAACCTAATAATAGCTTAAACCTTAACATAAGCCAGTCATCAGAAGAAGTAGAAGTTGTATTGAAGGAGAAACCAGAAGCAGAAAGTGCTTGTCCATGAGAAGAAGAAGAAGAAGTAGAATCAATATTTAGGTTTTGCTTCTTCATCGTTGCATCTAAAATTGTCATCTTCTTGAAACATTTGGACTCATCATGACCATCTTTATCACAAAAGTTGCAATGTCTGTCAGTGTTCTTATTTTTATATTTTCCTCATTTGTCACCATTAGGAGTGGAAGTTGTCTGAGTGGGTTTGGGACCCTTATGTTGCTTGTTGTAGTGGCGATGATGTTGCTTCTTGGGATTTTTGGGTTTATCTTTCTGATGGACGACTAAGGCTTTGTTGGGGATACCTGCAATGTTGATCACTCCAAGTTGTACAAGCTTATCTTGCTCTCTAATCAAAGCATCACAAAAGTTCTCAAGAGTGGGTTTTTGATAAGTTGTTCCTAGAGCCTCTTGCATGGCATAAAAGGTAGATACAAACACAAAATATGCACTACCTAGCTTAGAAAGTATAAGATAGATGTAATGACCTTCTTCTATCTTTATCTTACATTCTTCACATAAAATTCTGAGTGTTTTAAACTTAGATAGATAGTCTTCAATGCAAGAAAAATCACTTGGACTTAAAGTCAGTACTTGATTTTCTAACTGTTGTTCTCAAATAATATTGTGTTTATCAAACACAGATTCAATATTTTCCCAAGCTTCTTTGGGTTTATCAATTTGTTGAAGGTGGAATCTTAAATCCAGAGAGATGGACATTCCGATTAGTCCACGTGATTCGTCATTCCTATTAGCCCATTTGACTTTCTTATCAACATCAATGGGTTCAGTTTCATTTCCCAAGGTAATCCGGTACAAGCCTTTACTTCTTAATAAATCCTCCATATGGGATTTCCATTGGAAGTAGTTGGTGTTGGTAAGCAAAAGATTACTTGAAGAAGCCATATTAAATATGTAGATAATATGGATTTAAAAACTGAAACTGATGATCTGGATGGAAAGATCTCGAAAAATTAGGTGGTTTTAAAAAAAGCGGCACTGAAAACGGACTTCGGATGTGAAAGTTATGCCATTTTAAAAAAAGGTATAAACGGTAACCAAAGGACCACGCGATGAAGTGACCCACTTTTATAAAGAGAAGAGGGGATCACTTTTACAATGAAGTTACTTTATAAAAGAAAAGTTGCATGCAAAATAAATAACTCTAAAATATTAACGCTACTTATAGTGATTCACTTTTATATTTGAAGTGAAATACACTTTACAATGGAGCATGAACTTTTTCCAAAAAAACTAACAAAAATAGAGACTTGAACTCAAGACCTCTTACTTAATAAGGAAACTTTTAACCAAATGGGCTAGCAAAACATATTGTATTGTTTAGCAAGAGGATTGGGGGTGTTTTTGTTTTTGTTGTTGAAGATGACCTTGGAGAGCGTGCTAAAAATATATTTTCACACAAGAAAAAAATTTCGCTTCTCGATGACAACACGGGTTAGATCTCGGTTAGCTTACCTGGAAAATGCACATTTTCCTATATGTTTTTTATTTGCCGAGATAGCACAGGACGCGCGGCAAAGATCATATGCAGATCTAAAAAAGTAGCAATCCGGAAACAAACAATATAAAATCGAAATAATACTCTGCAAAAAATTTACAAAGGGCGTATTCAGGCTTTATATCTCCAGATCTAGCTGAAATGGTCGTATCTTGGGCAAACAGAAACTTTTTCGAGTGAAACGAAAAACATTCTTGAATGAAACGAGTGCTACGAACGCAATGGAATAGTTCTCTCAGCCCAGAAATGTATGGAAATGGAAGAAAACTGATATGAGGCAACTCGGCTTCACGATCTCGATCTACAACAGGAGCGGGTTTCAAACAAGCTATGATACCATGTTCGAAAACATAGGTATTCCAACAGAGAATGAACACCTTCAGTAACCACTCACACAACCTGATCAAAGATCAACACACCGATGTTTTAACGTGGTAAAACCCCTACGGGGAAACATCCACGGCCCCAACCAACGCAACCACTTGGAGCAGTTTATTAATGCAAAAGAAAAATATTACATAGAGATTTTACAAGAGAGTTTCTCACAATCGATCATCGGAAAATTACCCTCCATGCTCTTTAAATAGAGATCATGGACCAATCGGGTGCTAAGCCACGAATCAGTGGTCGTTAAGATTGATGAGAATATGAACCGTCAGATCACTCTATGTCGGGAAGATATCATGACCATCGGATTTCCTAACTAAAAATGCATACTAATGCATACTAAAGAAACACACTTTTACCTAACGACACATTAGACCAAGTACATCTTAACTATCTCCTAAGTGCTAAGTTGCAAGAAACGGGGAAACGTTTCTAAGTTTCTGAAACCGGGACGGTACGAAACAGGCCCCCCAAAAATGGAAACGTCGGGGGAAACGTCGTATATAATTATATATATATATATATATATATATATATATATATATATATATATATATATATATA
>ML801069.1:194758-208127 GCA_009831015.1 Picea engelmannii
TGACATTTATATGTGAGTGTGGGCTATGTTTCAATATACTACTTATCAAAAGTGTTTTGTTCTTCAAACAATGAACATAATAGACATATTTAATCATTATTTTCTTACCTCTTAGCTAAAGTAGGACATTTCACTTTCCTCTAACCTTGTATTCTTCTCCACCACTCAACACAATGAGATCAAATTGAAACTTATATTTTACAAAATCAACATACCAATCAATATACTTAGAAAAATGTTTAGATGCCCCTAAATCAACATGCCAGTCATCTTTACCACTCTTGGAATCCTTGTTTATGTTAGTTTTTGGGGTAGCTCGGACGGGTACTTCTACATTAGCAGTGCCTAGCATGTGGAAGTGTTTGAGCGACACTCTCTAGATAGTAACTTTGTAAAGTGTTTTTATAAAGTGGCTTTTATTTAATAACTAAAGTGACTTTTATAAAGTTGAGTGACTTAAGTCATCTCAACGAGAGATTAAGTCATAGTTGTTGATCTCAAGAGATCAAGATCAAATCTTGATCGTTGATCACTTTGGAGATAGGGTTTTAGTCATTAGAAGTTATAAAAGTAGATCTATGGAAAGTGAGAGGCACACAATGAGTGCATAAGAGCAAGAGGGAGTCTTGCTCATGTACTTGTGTCACACATTGTGTGAGGAGGTGAGAGAGTCACATACACAATGTGAAAGACTCATAGAGAGTGTGAGGGTGTGAGTGACACATTTAGTTGAGAGGAAGAGGGTGATTTGGCTTAGAAAGAGGGTGAATTTGAAGTTGGAGGAAAGACCAATTTTTTGGGGCCGAAAAAGAAGGACCAATTTTTTAGGGTTGGAAAAAGCAGGGCCGAAAAAACAAGGCTAAAAAAACAGTCAAAAGGAAGGGCCGAAAAAGCAGGCCGCTTTTGTTGGGCTGTAAGGAATTTTTGAATTAGCTACTGTAATTTTTTTTTCTTCCTCTGAAGCCAAAAAAATCCTCTCAGTCATTGGTTTTTCCTTTAGGGATTTTTCAGGGGAATTGCACAGAAATATGTGTTTTCAAATGTGTGTGTTGTTTATGGTTCCATTGTGCATTTTAATCGTTAAATAACTCAACAGTGATATTTATGCATAATTTTCTGAGTTTATATCAACATTGATTAAATTCTGGTTAGATAAAATTATTGGCATAATACTCTGGTTGTTGAGTTATGGGAAATTAACATGGTATCAAAGTTGGCACTCTGAAGAGTAGCACTGAAGACTTTGGCACAAGGATTTGCAGGGATTGCAGGGGTTTTGTTCAAAAATATGAAGGGGATATGGAAAGATGGACATGAGCAAAGTGAAATTCTTTGCATGTCATAAGACTGGCCACTATGCAAGCCAATGTCCCAACAAGAAGAATAAAAGGGAGGCACGGGTAGAAGCATCAACATCTTACTAAGATAGATGAGTTTACAGAGAAATTCAAGGAGGAATTTTCTCTGGTGTCTTTTCTTTCGAGCAACAGTTTTGCAGAGTTGGAGGACATTGGGGCATGGTTCTGGAAGATGGAGGAAAGACCGATTTTTCGGGGCTGAAAAAGCAGTGCCAAAAACAGAGGGGTCAAAAAAGCAAGGCCAAAAAAGGAGGTCGCTTTTGTTGGGCTGTAAGAAATTTCTAAATTAGGTGTTGCAATTGTTTTTCTTCCTCTGAAGCCAATAAAATCCTCTCACTTATCGGTTTTCTCTTTGGAGTTTTTCTAGGGGCATTGCCCAAAAATATCTGTGTTCAAATGTGTGTGTTGTTTATGGTTTCGTTGTGCAATTTAGTGGTTAAATAACTCAGTGGTAATATTTATGCATAATTTTCTGAGTTTATATCAGCATTGATTAAATTTTGGATAGATAAAATTATTCGCGTAGTATTTTGGTTGCTAAGTTATAGGAAATTAACAGCATCTAGCCATGAACACATGGAACTCTTCCTCCTTATGTTCAACTACATTAGCATATCTCTTTTTAGATTGATCATCAAAATAATTCTCTTGATTATGTTTTTCATCCCACAACTGCTTTCTACAAACTCTACTTATTTGACCTAACTTATCATAACAAAAGAATTTAATAACTTTTCTATATTTACCTAACTTGTTATTTCCATTATTCTATTCAGTCCATTTGTTTCTCTTCCTATTAAACTTTGTTGCAAGTACCACCTCAGAAGACCCATTGACACCAATTTCTCCATTTGTCTTGCTTCAAGACTTTAGTGTTGAATTGCTCAAATGTTGGATCTTTGTCAGTTTTAGTAATGTTCAAGGTCTTAGTAAATTTTCATTAGAGGAATGCAAACTATTTAAAGTTATAACCACCATATATTTTTATTCCATTGTCCTTTCAATTGATCTACCATATCCTTGATTTTTAACAAATGATCTTGCAAGAAATTAAACTCCTCCACTTTAATTGAAAATAACATATTTCTAAGAAAAAACACTTTACCTTTGTTTGAATTTTCATACATCTCTCATAAATCACCCCACATGGCACATGCATCATTACCATCTTGAACTTCAAGAAACAACTCACTCCTTACCAAGAGTTTGATGAGCGTCGGAGCCTCTTGATTCTTTGCACCATACTCTGCTTGGGTATTCACATTGGTCTTACTCTGCACTTCTTTTTTTAATACAAGTTTGCCCAAATCTATGTATTTAAATATGGCTAGCATATTTTGTTTCCATGATTTAAAATTATGACCATTGAACTTTTGTTTTCATTCGACATTATATGAGCTAAACTAGCCATTTTCAAGGCTTAAATACTCCAAAAATATTTTTAATAGGGATAAGCAACCCCATTTTCAGGGGTTAAATACTCCAAAAATATTTTGAATAGGGAATAAGAAAAATCTACTACAAATTCACTACTTTGTATTCAGGAAATCTCAAACCCAATATTACTATTTAAAGGTTTTTTTTTAAGGAAAAATTACAAATAGTTACCTTTAAAATTTGTATTTCTCCACAATAAATATTGTTCAATGTGCAATTGAATTTTATTTGGCCTTCTGCAATACTTATTGGCTTCCTCACAATGTCAAGGAGAAATGAGCACATACATTGATTTTGATTACCCCTCACCATATCCCCACTTAGGCGAACATGAACATATAAATCTGAGGTCACTGTAATCCTCACATACTTCTCGTTATTCTTGTCACACAATTCGGTGGTGGTTTAGTCCTAGGATGGAACCTCTTACGATTGGAAGCTTCTTATCTATGATCACGACCATATTCCTCTCCTTTTTGCAAAGGCTCACTATCAACACAGGCAGGCATATCACCTTTTATGGTAGCTTCCTTTGTGGCACACTACTTTGGTAGGCAGTGGCTCTATTTATTAAAGGGCTCAGTGACTTGACTCCATTCAACGGCTATACCTTCGCCTTCGTGGATACCACATTGTGACTCCCCTAACAAATGGAAACTTGATGACTCACCCTGATAGTCTTCTCCTTCGACGACTCCGAACACAACACCTACCATGAACAACTATTTGATGGCCATTCACTCTAATCTACTCTCACTATGTTGGGTTATAACACAAGCCTCTATCATATAATTACCTTAGTGGCTTGGGTGGTTGGGTAGCATGTTTTTTATCCTCTCCATCCTCTCCATCTGGGTTCAATTCCTTCAAAGTGGACATGTTGACCCACTATGATAAGGCTAGAAGGGTAGACGACCCCTGGGATAGAGGTTCCACTCTAGTGGGCATTGGGATGCCTCAGTGCTTGCTAAGTCATAAGTGTTTGGTATATTTGGCTTGTGGGTTGTTGGATATACTATTGGATTATAGTGGCAGCCAATAGTATTGATCTTGGGCCTGTTAGAGTTTAAGCTATTATTAGTTTTCTTTTCAATTCACTAGATAAGCATAGCATAGATAGGATCACTGAGAAATACACAATCACAAAAGACACATCATTTATCCTGGGAAACCCTCATGGGGGAGAAAACCCAACAAAAATTTGCTTAATATAGATAGCCAATACAATGCCAAGAGAATAAACCAAACACTACAGAAAGTCCTCTCCATGTAATGTGCCTCTCTCTCTCTTCCTTCTCCAATTGTAGCTCCATACTTGCACTCTGATGATCAAGTAAGTGAGTGAACAAATGAGGCATTGGCCTCCTTTATTTATACAATCTGGTAGGTGTTGAAAGGACGTGTCTTTTAACTGGCAGGGCCGACTTCTCCTTCTGGGTGGTTATAACCACTTTAATTAATTTTGGGGGCTGACTTCTCATTATGCATATTACAATTAGGGTTTCACCAATCCGCAAAAGGGGATTTGGTCATTTACAATGTCCGACATGATCAATCCACAAAAGGGGATTGATCTAATGAATAATACATCAATAATAAATAAAATACTCTTTGCAGTTACAATATTTCAACACTCCCCCTTAACAAGAAGGGTATTCTACAACAACATCAGGCGAGAGAGAGGGCAGCATCATCAACAACATCTTGGAACACTGACTGGTGTATCTATAAATCATCGAAAGTTTTTCTCATCAACAATAACAACAACAAAACAGCACAAGGGTTGGAGCATCATCAACATCATCACTAGGCTGAGAGTCTTCAACACAAGGCTGGCATCACAGCATGAAGTTGGCCACACAATATTATCAAAACGAAGTTGGCATGACAGTACGAGACTGACAACACAACATCATCAGCACGAAGTTGGCATCACAACATGAGGCTGGCAACACAACATCATCAGCACAAAGTTGGCATCACAGCACGAGGCTGGCAACACATCATCACAGCACGAGGCTGGCACATCATCACAGCACGAGGCTGGCACATCATCAACACAAGGTTGGCATCACATCACTAGGTTGGCATCACAACACTACTCCCCCTTTCGAGGGAGGTCCTTACGGACTACACCAAGCTTATCTCGAAAGTTCTCAAACTTTACATGAGATCGAGGCTTGGTCAACGCATCAACAACCTATTCATATGTGCTAACATATTGGAGCTTTATGGCTCCTCTCTGCACCATGTCACGGATGTAATGATATCAGATCTTTATGTGTTTTGACTTGTCATGGAACACAGAGTTCTCGGTCATCTTTATATAGCTCTGGTTATTACATAGGATCAAGGTTTCTTTCATCTCTAGGTCGAATAGACCAATCAACAACTTCCGAAGTCATATGGCTTCACAACTGGCAGAACAAGCAACAATGTATTATGCTTCTGTCGTGCTAAGAGCAATGCTTGATTGCTTCCTACTCTGCCATGAGATCATGGCTGACCGCAAACTGAAACAACATCCTGAAGTGCTCTTTTTGTCATAGACACTTCCATCCCAATCTGAATCAGTATATCCACTCAGTCTGAAGTCATGATCTCCATCATAACTGATACCACAATCTAATGTACCCTTAAGGTACCTCATCACATGTTTTGCAGCAACTAGATGAACACATGTCTGGGTTCTACCAAAAACTGACTCAAGGTGTTCACAACAAAACAGATATCTGGCCTAGTGTTCGTCAAATACATCAACGATCCAATGATCTGTCTATATAGCATAACATCAATCGATTCTGACGAAGATTCAACCAAGAGCTTCAACTTTGTTTCCATGGGTGTATTCATGGACTTGCACTCCAACATATCAAATCTCTTCAATTTTTCAACTGCATACTTCCCTTGATTAAGGAAGATCCTCTTTGGGCTCTGCCATACCTCAAAATCTAAGAAATAGTGCATTAGGCCAAGGTCTTGTATCTCAAATTATGCAGTGAGCTTCTTCATACATTCAATGATGAGCTTTTCTTCTCCAGTTAAGAATAAGTCATCCACATATAGCAGCAATATAACAAGCTCATCATTCATAACCTTGAAGTAAAGGTTATAATTTTCTTTACTCTTGGTAAAGCCCAAGCTCGTCAGAAAACTGTCAATCCTTCCATACCAAGCTCTAGGAGCTTGCTTCAATTTGTACAAATCCTTCTTCAACTTGTACACATGAGTTTTCATGTCTTCAACTTCAAATCCTTGAGGTTGTTCAATATACACTTCTTCTTCAATGACATCATTCAAGAAGGCAATTTTCACGTCCATCTGATGTAACTTCCACTTCATCTTAGCTGCAAGGGCTATGATGGTTATGATCGAAGTGTATCTGGCTACAGGAGCAAATGTCTCTTCATAGTCAATGCCTTCCTTTTGAGAGAAGCCACGAGCAACGAACCTTGCTTTATATTTCTCAATACTTCCATCAACAACATGTTTTATTTTGAAAAGACATTTGGAAGATACCACATCCTTGCTCTTTGGTTTGGGAACTATTTCTCATACATCATTCTTTATAATGGATTGGTATTCTTTTTTCATGGCATCTGCCCATTCTTTCTTTTGAATGGCTTCTTCAAAGCAGGTAGGCTCTTTCTCTAAGAGATCACACATCAAAGCCATATAATTGGAGAATGGCTTAGGTTTCTTCACTTGTCTCATGGTTCCTTCGTGGACACCATACTTCTCTCCATATTGAATAAGTTCCCTTGCCTAGGATGGATTTCTCTTGTGGGAGATTGTCATCTGGGGAGGTTCTTGAGATTCTACTATGTCATGATTGTCTAGAATATCCTCATCAGGGGAATCTATGACTTCCCTCACTGGTTCTACAACTCTGGGAGCTACAGGTTCCTCTTCATATACTTCTTCAAGCTGCCATCTTCTTGATTTCTTAAGTGTTGCATCTTCATCAAAGGTTACATCCCTGTTGACCTCAATATGATGGTAACCTGGTATATAAACTCTAAAGGCCTTGGAGACCTCACAGTGTCCAACAAATATTCCCTTCTTTCCTGAAGGGTCCAGCTTGGTTCTCTTCTCTTTTGGAATATGTACAAATATTGGACAGCCAAATATTTTGATATGTCTTACTTCTGGCTTATTTCCAGAGAAAATCTCTTCAAGGGTCTTGAACCCAAGTGCACTATGGGACAATCTGTTTTGTACATATATTGTTGTTTTTTTTGCTTCTGCCCATAGGCACATTGGAAGATCTTGATCATGGATCATGGTCTTCACTTCTTCCATTGTAGTTATGTTCTTTCTTTCTGCTACACCATTTTGTTGAGGATTGTAGGGAGTGGTGAACTCCCTCTTGATCCCAAGATCTTTGCAAAAGTTTGCAAACTCTTTTGAGGTGTATTCTCCTCCATTATCCAACCTGGGTATCTTGATCTTTCTTTCAGAAAGATTCTCTATCAAGGCTTTGAATTCCTTGAACTTACCGAACATTTCATCTTTTGATTTCAAAAAGTAAACCCAGGTTTTACGAGAATAGTCATCAATAAAAGATACATAGTATACATACCCATTGATGGAGGATGATGGCATTAGGCCACACACATCTAAGTGAATGAGTTCGAGGACTCCTTTTGCTTTATTGTCTCTCTTCAGAAAAGGGTTCTTGATGTTCTTCCTTTGTGCACATCCATTGCACACACCTTCATGGTCAACTTTGAGTTCGGGTAGACCTCTGACTGCCTTGCTTACATAAGGTAATTCTTTGTAGTTGATGTGGGATAATCTTCTATGCCAAAGTTCACATGGATTCTCAATGGAGTGGGTCATGGTTGCTTCTGAGTGACCCTTTAGCTTATACAAGCCACCTTCTTGTTTTCCAATAACAATTGCTTCTTCCATGGTTTTTTCTTTTGGCCCACATAATAACTTCTCCATCTATAAAGGAAACTCTGAAGCCTTTCTTCTCTAGAGTTGATATGGAGAGTAAGTTCTTTGTCAAACCTGGTACATAGAGTACATCCTTCATCTTCATTGGAGTCCCTGAATTAAGCTTGTATTTTGATTCTCCTACTCCCTTGATAGGGTATTGATAATCATCTCCAAGTGTAACTTTCTGAGAAAAATTATTTTCTGAAAGGTAAGAGAGAGTGTCTCTTTGACCTGTCATGTGCTTGGAAGCACCACTATCAATGAGCCATGTGTCCTCATTAGATGATACTGATCCTGAGAGGGTCGAGATTAATACATAGTCTTCAATTCGTTCTTTTATCATCTTTGTGGGTGGCTCTTCATCTTCAACTGCATGGGCATGATACCTCTTATTTTTCTTCTTGTATTATTCTCATCTAGTTGGACAATGTTTCTCAATATGTCCCATCTTGTCACAATGGTAACATTGGTAGGATGAGAAATCTTTTCCTTTTCTTTGTCCTTTCTGAAACTTCTGGAATCTCCTTGGTTGAGATTCTTTGTGTATGAATTTGTTTTTGGGGTGAGACTCCTTATGAGTTTCTTTCTGGAAGTAAGACTTATTTCTTCCTCCTTTAGTGTGAGTAGTTAGGGCTTGATCTTCATCTCTTGATAGCAAAGTTTCTCGGTTAGCTACCCTTGATTCTTCTTGAATACATTCTTCCCAAAGACTGTCAAATTGTAGTTTCTCCTTTCTGGCACAAATAGTTTGGATGAATGCATCCCAAGGTCTTGTGAGACCATCTAGGGCCGTCATTATGAATGTGTCTTCGTCTATAGTATCTCCAATTGCTTCTAGTTGTTCTTTGAATTATGATATTCTAGAGAAATATTCCTAGATCATTTCTCCTTTCTACATCCTTGTATTCTTGAGTTGAGTTCTTAGATTCATCTTCTAATTTATGTTCTTTCCTTCATATAATCTGGTTAGGGCATCAAACATTTATTTTGGAGTCTTCTTTGAAGACACTTGAGGAATCAAGTGATCTTTGATAGAATCTGCAATGATTCTTTTGGCCCTAATTGTGTCCTTTTGGTGTTTTGCTTTAGCTGCAGCATCGACACATCTTCTTTAATGAATTTTGTTAGGTCATTCTCTTCAAGAATGAGTCCAATCCTATACTTCCAGGCACGAAAGTTTTCCACACCTTCTAGCTTGTCAACAAGCTTAGTTCTTGCAAACATCTTTTACCTGGAGCTAGGAAAATGACCAAAAATGAAAGTGCTCAAAATTGAGTTTTGAACTTACCAGGAGGTGCTCTTGGCTGAGGTGAGTGGCCTGGTGTGGTTAGATTTCAAAAAATCCAACTTTTTCCCCTTCAAACTTGACCAACTGATTTATGGACTAGTGCTTCTGGTTTTTTGGTACTTCTAGTTTTCTAGTACTTCTGGTTTCTTGATACTTCTGGTTTTTTGGTACTTCTGGTTTCTTGATACTTTTGGTTTTTTGGTGCTTCTGGTACTGGTGAAAATTAGGGTTTCACTTTCCAAGAGATCTAGCTACTGAAAATGTGTGCTGAAGGTGCCAAAGAGTTCCTTGAGGTAGGGCACACTTTTCTAGATGGCTCTTGGGATGAAATTCCTCTTCAATAAAAAGCCCTAATTTTCATGTATGTCAACAATGATGTTTTTCTTCTTCTTGTGAAAGATGCTCTCTTCAGCTTAGCTCTGATACCATGTTAGAGTTTAAGCTATTATTAATTTTCTTTTCAATTCACTAGATAACTATAGCATAGATAGGATCACTGAGAAATACACAATCACAAGAGATACATCATTTATTCTGGGAATCCCTCATGGGGGAGAAACCCCAACAAAAACTTCCTTAATATAGATAGACAATACAATGCCAAGAGAATAAACCAAACACTACAAAAAATCCTCTCCAATTAATGTATCTCTCTCTCTCTTCCTTCTTCTCCAACTGCAACTCCAAACTTGCGCTCTAATGTTCAAGTAAGTGAGTGAACAAATGAGGCATTGGCCTCCTTTATTTATACAATCTCGCAGGTGCTCAAAGGATGTGTCTTTTCACTGGTAGGGCTGACTTCTCCTTCTAGGTGGTTATAACCACTTTAATTAATTCTGGGGGCCAACTTCTCATTATGCATATTACAATTAGGGTTTGACCAATCCGCAAAAGGGGATTTGGTCATTTACAATGCCCGACATGATCAATCCACAAAAGGGGATTGATCTAGTGAATAATACATCAATAATAAATAAAATACTCTTTGCAGTTACAATATTTCAACATGGCCTAGTTTAAATCAATCCTATGAGTTACCAATTCCCATGGTTAACAAAAAAAATAACTATGACAAAGGATGGGCCTCTTGTTCAACAAATTTCAATTCTCTTCTACACTCATGTATGATTGCGGTCCTTCAGCACCTTCTATGATCACAACATTCCCTCAACACTTTCACTCACTTCCTCGGCCTCTTCTTAATGTGGCTATAGTACCATGTTTTTACAGAGACAAACATGGATATGAATGTGCATAATAATGAGAGTGGATTCATATATTTCATTCAGTGATATAATGTCTCATTATATAGTAGGAGAAAAGTGCATTCTATAACTCCCAAATACCTAATTAATAACCATTATATTTATTAAATATCTCATTATTACATTTATTAGTAAGACTTCATTGTACCATATAAGTCTATGTCTTAATATGTGTAAGTTCTAAATATGACCATTAGCTCTTGTTGATGAATGCAGCTATGTGAGACATTCTCCAGCTTACAAACCTGTGAGGTGTGGATCATTGCAGCTATGTGAAGTCTTTCTCTCAGCTTACAAACCTGAGAGAAAACCCCTAAGTAGGGTACGTGGTTCATGCCTGAGACAGAGCTAGGAACGTAGAGATGGCCTCCTCCATTCAAAGAGCGAGAAGAACTCTAGATAATTATCCAATGGGAAAGGCGATCTAATGAGTTGGACGTGCTTGTGGTTGAGCACAAGGTGAACGTGTGAAATCCCAAAGTGTTGGGTGCATCGTCATGTGAACAGAAATGAAGATGATGTGATAGCCTCCTCTGGGCAGCAGAGTTGATGAGAAAACTCCAGATGATTCTCTGGTGTGAGGTAGTGGGAAAGAAGATCTGTAGAGTGGACATGCCTGTGGATGAGCACAGGTGAACGTGTGTAGATCTGGTTTTTCTGTGTAATGTAGTGAGTGATAGCTATGACATCCCTATGGATGTGCCCCTAGTGGTTGAGCACTAGTGGGTGTATCAGATCCTTTGTTATATGTTGTTCAAGAGTCAAATCTGCTTGTAACCCTAATTGTTTTGTAAAGGGTACAGGTCGGCCCTACCTTAATGTGATTAATAATAAATGTAAAAGATAATTAATATGGTTAATATTAATTATAATAACAATAATAATAATTATTATAATTACAAAGTGACTTAAAGAGGTCAGCCTTGTTGAGCCAATAGACGCCTTTGTTGATTTGACAAGTCTAATATAAGTAAGGGATGATTCCCCATAGTGGAATCATATCTTTCTTGTGAGTTTGGAAATTTCAGCAAGTACACTTCTTTGGAAAATGTGCGCACCTCTCTTGGGCACTAGAGTTCTAGGGTTTGAGCACCCTCTTGTGTGTTAGGTCTTTCTTGGAGGTGAAGGTCTTTCTCTTGAAGAATATAGCAAAGGATTTGGTTGGGTTTTCTTCCCTTGTTGAGAAGGGTTTCCCAGGATACATTTTGTGTTCTTGTGCATGGTGCTTCTTCTTGTGATCTTGGTTGCTACAACATTTACGGTTATGGTCAAATGATAAAATGGAATAAACTTCATGCCTAACCTAATGCTTATGAAAAATCAATAGCTCTAACAATATCTACACACTTAAGTGCATGATGAAATTGTTTGGCAATACTCATCTATATATTGGAAGTGTGAAGTTGTTAACATTACTAATGTCGTAAACCCTTGAACTTTAAATATTGATTTAGTTGCAATGTTACTTTGTCCCATTTTGTTCATACATTCACAATTAGCCACACATGCATTATTTACAAAGTTATACATGTTGTTTAGACTTTTAATTGGTTGGAGATCCTAGACTACTTTCATCGAATTGATCTTGGTTAGAAAAACCATTCTATTTTTCAAGCATTTCTTGATGTGTGCGTGGGGAAGTTAGAAATACGAGAATGTAGATATGTGCTATATGCTATCAAAAATATATTCCAAAACAAGCATACTTATTGATAAATCCTCTACACAAAATTCAAAGTAAATTAGTACTTGAGCTTTTAAAAGAAACTCGGGGAAATGTAAAGGAGATTTTAAAGGTAAAGGAGTTTACGAAGTACAATTCCTTAGGAGAATATGAGGTATGAGGTAGGTGCTTTTCTTTATTGGAGTGGAATATATAATATGCAACTTCAAATATGAGAATGTAAATATCTGTTATATGCTATCAAACTTATATTCCAAAATAATTATCAAATGTTTATAAGCTTTCACTCATGCATAGACCCTCTATGCAATATTTAAAGTAAATTAGTAAGAGATTTTAAATGAAACTTGGGAATTGTAACGAAGTTTACGAAGTACAGTTCCCTGGGAGAAAATGAGGAAGGAGCATATTTTTATTTGAGAAGGTTTTGTAAAATAGATATCACTTTTTTGGAGCATATTTTTATTTGAGAAGGTTTTGTAAAATAGATATCACTTTTTTGGATTCATTAAGTTTTTCATTTTATTTTTGAAAGAAAGTGATAATAAAATTTTACTTTAAGTGAATGGATAATACTAAAAAAAAAAAAATGTTGTAGATGATAATAGACTAATTGAAAAAATATTATATTTTTTAAAATACTCTTGCATCAAATTTTGCCTTGTAATTGAGCGAGTTAACTTAGTCTTGACTTTGGCTCTCTATTGGTGAAACAAACTTGCCAACATTGAGAACTCACAAGGAAAACCTTGACCTACAAGTAAGTCGTAGGATATTATTTGTTGTTCGAGGAGTCCAACTTGCAAAAAGATGGAAACTCTCACCGATGTCAAATATAAATGACAAAAGGAAAGGGAAAAGCCTCATTTTAAATTATTTTTGCTTATGAGTTTTCCTAGAGTTAGTCGCAATCATGTGCTCTAGCTTAGTCAAGTCGTTTTTCAAGCTAAGTGTTTCAATATTGTAATAGACCATTTTGATAATAACAAATAATTTTGTTTTCATGTGAGTTGTGTTTAATGTCTAGTTAGAATCAAAGTTAAGATCCTTATTTAGGGGACTTAATTAGTTCAATTACATTGGTCGTAAGTTGATGGATTTAATGTAATTATTATTTATGGAACCATGTTGTCCTAAATGTTTGAGAAATTTAATTTTGTATTCTGTGTTTTTTTTTTTCCAAGCAAGAAAAAACTTTATATTCCATAAAAGAGAATATGCATATTTTGGTCCTTTGTAGGATTGATCAAAAACCTTCACTTTACATACCATTGTCTCACCAAAATGTTCCCTTTCTTATATACCATGTTCTAAAATTTATTTTTGTATTCTATGTTATTGTAGGGTCTATGTGTTTTTATATTGTTTGTAAAATCTAATTTATTGTTCATTG
>ML801069.1:208157-222454 GCA_009831015.1 Picea engelmannii
AGAGGACACAATTCTACAAGTATTTTATTTGAAATAGAATAAAATGGCATTGAAGAAGAAAAAACACTCTACATAAAAAGTTGGTGCTTTTAGAACTAGGGGTTTTAGTTTGTTTTTAGACATCAATTATTGATGACGATTGTTTTTTTGAACTTCCTATGTTTCTATCCGTCCTCATATGGGGAAAGTTGTTTTTTTGTTAAGTAGTCTACTATAATGGTAATACTAGTAATAAGATGAAAATCTACTTTATCTTTATTTCCAATTTTGTTAACATACATTATGAAGACGTACTTCAGTGATTTGAAGTACTCAATTTCAACCCTTTTGGATTTTAATGAGGTTTTTA
Organism: Picea engelmannii; assembly: GCA_009831015.1. Lineage (NCBI taxonomy): Eukaryota > Viridiplantae > Streptophyta > Pinopsida > Pinales > Pinaceae > Picea > Picea engelmannii. Next base: position 208,507 of record ML801069.1, read on the forward strand.
AGGTCAAAATTAATGTATCAAGTCTAGCTTATGGAGTAGTACTTGGTCAAGGACATCCTACAACATACTACAATGAAAAGTTTAATGAAACAAAAAAGAAATACACTCTCTACATCATTAGAGGCATTGCTTGATGCCTAATGAGTTCATAATATATCTAAATCATCAAGCTTTGAAGTATTTGAAAATTCTTAGCATACCAAATAGCCAAATTATATACAAAACTTCATTTTATGATAAGCATATAGTAGATAAGACTAATGTGGTAACATATGCACTAAGTTGATAAAGGTTGTTGTCCATAACCATGATAACAATATGATTGAATTTGGGCACCTAAGAGATAGTTATGTGAATAATCAAGATGTTAGAACAATATGTCTCCATGATAACAATATGATCGAATTTGGGCACCTAAGAGATACTTGTGTGAATAATCAAGATGTTAGAACAATGTGTCTTTTAAAGAGCCAACATTGTGGACAAAAGTACCCATTTAGATTATATGGTGACACATTTCTCTCTAATGATGGGTAATTCTATTACTTGAATCGTTAAAACTACTCCAAAAACTTGACATAGAGTAATCCTAAAAGTTAATTGACAATGATTTTTATTTAATGGGGAGCGATTTCAAATTCTTATATGTACCATGAGGGAAGACTAATACATGAAGCACATTTAAAGGTATTAGAAAACATGTTGGGAAGGGATATAACCTTCAAATAGTTCATAAATCATTATTATTTGCAAAGCATGTGTCGAATTTGTGATGTTATCAAGTGTAAACAATAAATTATAGACAAGTAATAGCCTTTATCAATAACTAAATAAACCATGGAGATACATAACCATGGACATCATTGTCATTAGCACAAACTTATATGCAATGTTGATATTATAATTGTTGTCATTGGATTGATTTTATATTATTAACATGTATATGGATCCTACATTATAAGTTTTTTCTTCAATGAGGTAGTCCAAGTATATGTAATTGTCTCTTTTTATAAACTTTGATAGTGACACCAAATTTTTTATCCATGTTCAATGGATAATATGGAATATGTTGGTGAGACAACTCCAATTTAGTTATGGACATAATCCTCAAATTATCAAGCAAACTAAAAGTAGTTAATTGACCACTTGTAAATTGGTTGTAATATTTAGTTTCAAAATTAATCATGATTAGTGCTAGGCCTTTTGTATACTTTGAGATACCAAATTTGACTAATAGAAATACCTTTATAGGTGCTTTGATACTATATGAGATATCTAATCTAGCTTCATTCTTAATTAGTGTATTATCTGTAACACCTTGTTTTCCCCCATGATTGTAATCATGCTAAGACTTCATATAATTGTGATTATGAAGCTTGTAGTTGTGTTGTGATTAATGAAAAACACCAAGCAATTGAATGAGATGGAAAATCCTTGAGAGCATTGGTCATGATATCACATGTGGAATTGATAAAGTAGACAGGTGAGGTGGAGTTGAGATGTTTTAGTGAAAAAAATAGGAAGCTTCCTTAGCAAGCTAGCTTATACTTGCAAAACATAAACGCACACCCACCAACGTACTTGAACCTACATGGAGCCATGTGACCAATTATGGAAGACATGATTATTGGTTGAGGCAGTTAATACTGCTAAAATATATGATCTCTTGAAGAGGCAAGGGTCAACAGAAAAACCTAATAGAAGTACACTATTGGATTGCCCCTTCAAGATTTGAATCCATGACTGTAGGTTGCTTTTGATAGAAGCCACGAGAATCCAAAGGATTGGAGAAATAAGAGACCAAAGGTGGAAGAACATCACAAGAGAGAAGAAGAGAGAGACGCAAGAGACACACACGTGGAGAGAACATACACGTGAGAAGAGGTTGAAGCACAAAGGAGAATGGGTAAGCAATGAATGGTTTGCAACAACGAAAAACTTGGAATAATTGGTGAGTTGTAGACTCATAGAGAGATGGTGTGTTAAACTAAGGAGTTAAGTCGCACAGATTTGAGGAAGAGGAGAAATTGGAGAGCTTTCCTTGAAAAAATAGGAAGCTCATCCAAATTATTTATGATCACCCTAGAACAAGGAAGACTTGGATCTCAACTGAAGCAATTGGGGGTTGTAGCTTGGTACTAACTGGACATAAATTGGCATTGTTAAGGGAAGGTCGTCGAGAGACCATATAGCAGAGAAGGGGCTCCCTTGTGTAGAGGAAATCCAGTTGGGGAGGTACCTGATAAACCTGTGGAATCCTTGAGCTCGGTGGGAAAGGGGAAGCTTTTGTTGTTGTCAGAGGAGGAAGGAGACTTGGAGAGCTTGTGTGAGGCAAGCTTGGTGAAAGATCAAGGGTGGGTTTGTTGGTGTTGATGATATCTTGTTGTGGAGCCTTTGGTGTGGTTATGTAGCTTGGTGGGATGCCTTGCTATGCCTTCCTATTGTTATTTATAGTTTTCTATTAATGGTGGATGGCCTAGTGAGGGTTTGGAGAGCATTGGAGAGTCCTAACATGTGATAATATTAAAGGAATATCTCATCCTAGCTTGGGAAGAGATATCGGTATGTACTTGTATATTCATTCTTATGTATATATGAAGTTGTTTTTGTTGTCTAAACTTTGTGTACTCAAAGATCTGAGATCCATAATCAAACAAATCAACAACAATTTTTCTGCTTAGATCTATAAAGTGGGTGACACTTTTCTAACAAACTAGGACTTGTTTATGATGTACTCTAGGTAATGTTAATCTACAATGTTTTTTCTTTATTTTTAGATTTTTCTAGCATTTATGGGTTGAGTTTATGTATAATATTTTTTTGTGGTAGAAGTTGTTATTTGGAATCCTTATTCGAAGGTTTAGTTTCCATGCATGGATCATGCCAAGAAAATAATGGAAAATTCCACCGAAGGAAAGTTTTCTAGTAAGCATCTTGCCACCAAGGTTAGTGGTCGTATGCAATTGGGTTCAATTTATTTTGTCCATTGTGGTTAGGGTTTCCATTAATTTCCACCAAGGTTTCTATTAACATTTGTTAATATTAGGGCTTTGGTTTTCCATGCTACTCACAAGTCCCCTCACATGCCTAGTAGTGTGAAGAAGTTGCAAAGATATCATCTTGTAATTACATCTCTTCAATAGGTGGTTTTTCCTTCTATGTTATCTTAGAGTTTGGTATTTGTCATGGGTTTCAAACATTTTGAATTATTTAAGCATTAATTCCTTCTAGCATTCTTGAACAACATGAAACCTTAATTAGTCTTAAGTATATTCCCTAAACCAGTGTGATTCTTTTGTGACAATTTCATAACAACTTCATTTTTAAATAATATTAAGTCGATGCCCTAAACTAGTGTAATTATTTTGTGACATTTTCATAACAAGTTCATTTTTAAAGTCTTTACATGGCGGATTTTGGAACTAGTATAACATTTTTTAATTGAGTTACAATGAAATTTAGAATTAGTACCAAAACAACACTTAGCCTTTTATCTATAAGTTGTCCTTCAAAGGATAGTTTGAGAAATTGTACATGATTTTAAGGTGTGTGTATGAAAACATTGACAAGTCTGTAGCATATTCATTATTGTAGTAGTGAGAAGATTTTTTCACTATTCCCTTTTGGTTTTAGAGTTTAAAATGGGATGGGTTAATTCTATATGTAATGAATCACATTAAATTTGTTGAGAAATTATGCTACTTAGGAATTGAACCCATGACCTCCCCATGGCTTGTGGTCTACTATACATTGAGCTACATGTTCTTTTAATGATAGGCATATTTCATTGGCTCATTGTGAATGTGTGAATTAGTATTTCAAGTATCCGCTTCAATCTACAATTTAATATTAGATTAGTAAGTCCCCATGCTATGAAATGGCATGAAACTCAATGGTAGTGTAGCAATTGGTTGGAGAAAATTCATGGCCTCATTCCTAGCATGTCCAATTGCTTTAAATGGGATGAAGATATAGTTGAAATGCTAAATTATTTAGTTTTCTTTGGGCCATTAGGAATGGCTATGCCACCTTATTAATGACAATTTTATTTTCCTTACTTTTCTGTCTTATTTTTTAACTTTATTTTTTAAATATTTTGTTATATGTTGTTGTTTTAGAGGGATTTTTGTTTCCAAAGCCACACTTTGTTTTAGCTTTGTACAAGGTCATTGAGGCTACCTCGTGGGGATATTTGAGGATACAAAATCATATGATATATATGCTAAGAGTGTTACTAACATGCCCGAGGATTATCAACTAGCCAAAAGGATTCGTCGTGAAAGAGTTGAAGCCCTTGTGCTCTAAAATACAAGATACATTCAAGAGACTAACATTTTTGGATTATATAAATTGGCCTCCTTTATGTATTTATTATATGACTATTTTATTGATGTACTAATAAGATATGGCAACTGTGCAATTCTAGACTTTATTTTAGTCACATGGCATTTTAAATAGACCACTACATTGGAATTTTCCCTTGTGATCAAGATTGAAATGGTGGATTTTAGTTGTTGAATTTGCTATATGTTCAACCGACTGACTTGAAAACCTAGCTTATAATATTTGAAAAGGATTGTTATTAATTTTAATATATGCTCATTACAATATGTCTTGAGTATATTCTTGTGGGAAATATGAGATACATTCTTGGGATTTGATTATTTTGTTAATGATGAATTCTTATTCTCGATATGTTCATTATTATGGATCTAGTGAAATGATTTCATTAGACTGAAGGAGTATATGATTCAATGGTTGAAGTTCAACCTTATGAATTATTGAGGCTAATGTTGAGTATTATGGTGTTTGTGTTTGTAAGCAATTGGTGGTAGGACAAACTTGAGATTATGTTTGATATGTTAGGGACCTAACCTCCCTAACCCTCACATAGGTAGAATAATATATTTTCCATGTAATAAAGGTCGATATTAATAAATAAGGCCCAGTTAATAATGTGAACATGTATAATGTAAGAAGACTTAATAGAAGCTTCCGCTTCTAGAAAGATCTTCCTCTAGATTGTTCTTTTGAAGATAGATTTAGTTTAAATGCGAGTAGAAGGCATGATAAAGTTTTCTCTTGAGAATTATTGTAATAGTGTTGCTATGTCAGAGGTTTCCCCCTCAAAGAGGCAAGTGAACATTGTTTTCTATCAATAAAGGTATCATTTTTGGTATTGTGGTTCTCTACATTTTTGTTATTTCGTTGGTATTTTCAGCAGTATTTCCGTTTTTTGCTTATTATAATAGATTTGGTAACTAACAAGTGGTATCAGATCACTTTCCTCCGTGGAAACTGTGGGAATTTTTTTCAGGGTAGAGACGTGTATTTCTGGTGTCTTTAAAGAACGGAGATTTGGCGTTCAGTGGGAACAAATGTGGTGGGGATGAATACACGCAATAAATACATACGGTTTCAGGGGGTTGTCTAGAAACTAATGTTTCACCTTGCTGGAAACCTTTGTAACACTTATTGGTACACTTCGAGTAGTATTGTATAAGACATAATTTGTACATGACCATCACTCCCACGTACTACCAGGTATATCGGGAGTCCCCTAGGTCTCCTGAAACTATCCCTAGATCAGTCGATCAGCCAAATGTTATAGTGACACAGAGAACAACACTCGAGAAGATACTCTCTAGTACCTGGGTAATCGAGTAGTATGTCTAAGGGTACAATCGAGCCTCCTTAGTTGATTCCCTAATATATTGGGTCGAGTACTACTGTTCAACCCCACACGTGTATCAGAGAGATATAGTACAGGGAAAACCCTTATCTATAGGAACCCTATAAACCCTAACCCCTGGGGAAAGAAATAAAACAGAAAGGGAATAGATGAGAGTTATTTTCATGCAACCTTACTTCATGCATTATCGTTGCGAAATTCCTACAGATTTTTTTCGATTAACAATTTGGGCCATTTTCCACTGCGATATTCTTCATGTCATAGTACAACTCTGCAATATTCTTCATTTCATAGTATAGTGGTCCCATCAACACCCTTATTCAGGACCTATCCCATGGATTACTCTCTTCACCCTAATCACAGTGGTACCTATCATTTTTAAGTTTTTTTTTTCTGTGGACCCGACCCCCTTTTTGGAATCCTTATTTGGGACCTATCCCATTAGAATTCCCTCTTCTCCCTGATCATAGTGATACCTATCATTTTTAATCCTTTTTGTTTTCCTATTGGACCCATCCCCTTCTCGACACCCTTATTTCCCGCTTACTCCATTGGATTCCTCTGGTTTCATTGATCGTAATGGTATATATCACTTATATGTTTTTTTTTCCGTGGACCCACCCCTCATCCCCACATGGATCCTACTCTCCTAGACGAAACCAATCAAAAAATGAACTCTGAAATTTATGTCATTCCTAACAAAGTGGATTACATCCAGGAATAGCTCAATAGTTGAATTGGCAAAGTCAATTCCACTCTCAAACAATTCATGGACAAATTCCAGGGTCCTTCCTCCTCTGACCCACCCCTCCATGTTGAAGGTGTTGACTCCAACCAGCCTCTTCACTCTCATTCCAACAACCTACATTTTGAACCTTGTCTTCCCAGAGTTGAGGTGAACACATTTTATGGCTCGAATCCAACAACCCGGGTCAATTAGATGGAACATTGTTTTTCCCTACATGGCATTATGGATGAGTTGACCAAGCTTCGTTACAGTGTTCTCTATTTGGATCTAGAATGATGGAAATGGTGGTAATGGCCTCAAAATGCACACCAAGGGTATGTTTCTTGGACACAATTTGTTGTTGAGTTGTATGAATGCTTTGACACAGACACCCACCATTTAGGTCGTTTGACCAAGTTGAAACATCCCGGTACAATGGAATATTTTATCACTACCTTTGAGAACTTGGCTTTTCGATCGAAGGGTATGACAGATGCCTTCTTCTGAAAATTCTTTATCAGTGGCCTTAGGGATGAAATATGAGCCCATGTCCTCATGGTTCACCCCCGGACTTGGTTAGAAGAAACTAAACATGCCAAGGAGACACAACAGTTCATCATTTCATAGAGAAGAAAACTTGATTTTATTCCCTTCCCTAAACCCCCCACTCCTTCCCCTCAGGCCACTCCTCTCAAGGTCCAAAAATTAACACAGACAGAAATGGTTGAATGCCAACTCAAGGTTCTTTACTATAATTGTGATGAGAAATACTTTCCAGGGCACAAGTGTAAAGAACATAAACTTTTTATGGCCATTTCGAAGGATGTTTCTTATGAATATGTTGTGGTTTTACCTGAGGAAGTGATACCCAAAGGAGATGATCTTACACTAACCTACGATCCTCTCTAAGTTGAACCTCTAATTTCACTGAATGATCTCACTCGATTTTTTTCTCCCCAAACCCTCAAGTTAATTGGCTACATTAAGCACCGGAAAGTCATCATCCTAGTTGACATTGGAAGCACTCATAATTTCATTTAACGTCGCCTTTCCCAAGAGATCAATTGCTATATATGTGTTGTTAATAATTTTCAAATCATGATTTCCAATGGGGGTTCCATGAAATATGGGGGGCGTTGTGAAAATGTGCACCTACAAATTGGTCAGTATCACATGAAATCTCACATGTTTTCTATTAACATGGGCGGTTGTGAAATTTTACTTGTTGTTGAATTGCTCTATACTCTAGGCCCCATCACCATGGATTTTAAGTATTTAACCATCTAATTTCAACAGGAGGGCCAGCAGTGTAATTTCCCAACTCCATTTCATTCAAGCAGTTGAGACACCTTCTATGCACCCAGGCCTCCAATCTATCCTTTCCCAACACCAAGTTGTTTTCCAAACTCCCTAGGGGCCTTCCCCCCTCCCACGGTGACCATGACCATTCCATTCATTTAACCCTAGGAAGTCTCCTTCTGAATTTTCTCCCTTATCGTCATCCCTTTGGTCAAAAAAATGAAATTGAGAAAAATGTCCAAGAGCTGCTAGCAGTAGGTGTTATGCATCCTAATACCAACCCCTATTCTTCCCCTGTAGTCATGGTCCTCAAGAAGGAAGGAACTTGGCGCATGCGTCTTGATTTTATGTGCCCTCAACAAACTTACCATCAAGGAAACATTTCACATTCCTATCATAGATTACCTTCTAGATGAACTTAGTGGGGCTCAATACTTTACTAAACTTGACCTACGTTCTGGATACCATTGGATACGTATGAAATATGAAGACATTCCCAAGACTGCATTTCACACTCATGAGGGTCACTATGCATTCTTGGTCATTCCCTTTGGTATTTGTAATTCCCCCTCCACTTTTCAAAGCCTCATGAATCATATCTTTCGTCCTTTTCTATGTCACTTTGTGTTAGTTTTATTTGATGATATTCTCATCTATAGTAAAACTTGGCAAACCCATGTCACCCATGTGGATCAATTTCTCCATCTCCTCTCCAAGCACAAACTCTTCCTCAAACAATCTAAATGTGTTTTTGGCACCTCTAAAGTTGAGTACATGGGTCATATTGTTGATAAGGATGGTGTAAAGGTGGATCCTAATAAAATTGAAGATATGCATAATTGACCTCGCCCTAAAACTCTTAAAAGTTTATGTGGTTTTCTAAGTTTAATGGGATATTATCGCAAGTTTGTTCAGAATTACGAAAAAATAGCAGCTCCCCTCACATCTCTCCTTAAAAATAATGCTTTTAGTTGGACTCTAGCAGCTAACCAATCCTTCCAAGCCTTGAAAGAATCTATGTGCACTATTGTCCTGGCACTACCTGACTTCACCAAGACCTTTGTTCTGGAATGTGATGCATTAGGGAGAGGCATCAAGGCAGTCCTCATGCAAGAAGGTTGACCTTTGGCTTTCACCAACAAACAATGGTCGGAGCGACATTTGGGCCAATAAATCTATGAAAAGGAAATGTTGGTTATTTTGCATGCAGTGGATCTCTAGTGCCCTTACTCTTAGGGAAATTCTTCCAAATTAAAACGGATCATCAAAGCCTCAAGTATTTCCTAGAACAACGAATTTCATCCCAGAGCAACAAAAATGGGTGACCAATTTGTTTGGGTATGATTATGAGATCATTTACAAGAAGGGAAAAGAAAATGTGGTGGTTGATGCCCTTTCCCAACAATATGAAGAAGAGACCATATTTTCCCTCTCCTTCATTGTCACAAATCGGCTTCAGGTTGTTCGCCAGGAATGGTGGAAAGACCCAAAACTCTCCATCCTAATCCAAAAACTACAACAGGATCCTCAAGCTTCTCCAAGGTACTCTTGGCACAATAAAGAGCTTCGCTATAAAATTTGCATGTATTTAAGCAAACAGTCGACCCTGGCACTACCTGTCTTCACCAAGACCTTTGTTCTGGAATGTGATGCATTAGGGAGAGGCATCAGGGCAGTCCTCATGCAAGAAGGCTGACCTTTGGCTTTCAACAACAAACAGTTTTCGAAGCAACATTTGGGCCAATAAGTCTATGAAAAGGAAATGTTGGCTATTTTGCATGCAGTGAATCTCTGGTGCCCTTACTCTTAGGGAAATTCTTCCAAATTAAAATAGATCATCAAAGCCTCAAGTATTTCCTATATTATCGAATTTCATCCCCAGAGAAACAGAAATGGGTGACCAAGTTGTTTGGGTATGATTATGAGATCATTTACAAGAAGGGAAAAGAAGATATGGTGGTTGATGCCCTCTCTCGACAATATGAAGAAGGGTCCCTCTTTTTCCTCTCCTTCATTGTCACAGATTGGCTTCAGGTTGTTCTCCAGGAATGGTGGCAAGCCCCAAAACTCTCCAGCCTAATCCAAAAATTGAAACAGGATCCTCAAGCTTCTCCAAGGTACCCTTGGCACAATGAAGAGATTTGCTATAAAAGTCACATGTATTTAAGAAAACAATCAACCCTTAAATCCACATTGCACTCTGAGTTTCATGCTTCACCTACAGCTGAGCATTAAGGTTTTGCCAAAACTTACGAATGGGTCAAACGTTATTTTTTGGGGGATGGTATGAAACGGAACATCCACACCTTTGTGGTTAAATGTGATACGTGTCAATGCAATAAAGGCGAGACTTTCAAAACTTCGGTCACACTCCAACCGCTTTTGCTTCCACCTACTATTTGGATGGATATTTCTATGTATTTTTTTGTTCGCTTACCTAAATTAAGAAATAGGCCAATCGGCATGGTGGTATTGGATCATCTTTCCAAATATGCTCATTTATGTGCTCTTCGACACCCATTCATAACCTCCACAATGGCTCAAGTTTTTATGGATAATATCTTCAAAGTCCATGGCATGCCTCATTCTATTGTTTCTAACCGTGATCCAAATTTTACCAAAAATTTATGGAAAGAATTATTCAAGCTCCAGGGAACCCAATTGCATCTCAGCACCTCTTATCATCCCCATATTGATGGCTAATATGAAGTAGTCAAGTGTTTGGAAACATATTTGAGGTGTTTTGGAAAATAGACAAAATCAGTGGGTTTGATGGTTACCCCTCGCTGAATGGTGGTACAACACCTCTTACCATATTTCCACTTGCATTAATCCCTTTGAAGTCGTCTACGGATAAATACCACCATCAGTTATCCCATACATGTCAGGTGTCTCCAAAGTTTAGGAGGTTGAATGCAATCTGATAGTTTGCATGACCATTCTCCTTACTCTCAAAGAAAATTTCGTCATGGCTCAAAACCGCATGAAGCAACAAGAATATATGGGTCATTTTGACCATCAATTTGCTTAAGGGGGGCAAGTGTTTCTCCATCTGCAACCGTACAAGAAAATTTTCACTTAAATCCCATCACTGTCAGAAACTTTCCCCCAAATTTTATGGTCCTTATACTATTCTCAAACGAGTGGGGCCATTGGCCTACTAGTTAGCCTTGCCCAGTCACTCTAAGCTACATATTGTTTTTCATGTCTCCTTCCTGAAGAAAGTGATTAGCACTAAATTATAGACCCAGGCCATTTTACTAGAGTTGGACAAAAAAGATTCCATTTGGTTGCAACCACAAGTGGTATTGGAACAGTGCAAGCGTCGTCTCTGTCAGCGTACCATCAAGGAAGTTTTAGTTCAATGCAAGGATACTCCACCAAAAGATGCCACCTAGGAGTCAACGACTATTTTGCAACAATTTTCTCATCTCAAGCCTTGAGGACAAGGATATTTTTCAAGAATAAGGGTCCCTCTTTCCCCTCTCCTTCATTGTTGCATATTAGCTTCAATATGTTCGCGAGGATTGGTGGCAAGACTCCAAACTCTCCAGCCTAATCCAAAAACTACAACAAGATCCTCAAGCCTCTCCAAGGTACTCTTGGCACAATTAAGAGTTTCAATATAAAGGTCGTATGTATTTAAGCAAATAGTCGACCCTTAAATCCACGATGCTCTCTGAGTTTCATACTTCACCTACAACTGGGCATTCAGTTTTTTCCAAAACTTACGAACGATTCAAACGTTATTTTTTCTAGGATGGTATGAAACAGAACATCTAGATTTTTTTGGTCAAATGTGATACTTTTCAACAAAATAAAGGCAAGATTGTCAAAACTCTAGTCACACTCCAACCGCTTCCACTTCCACCTACTATTTGGACAAATATTTTTATGGATTTCATTGTTTTCTTACCCAAATCAGGTAATAATTAATTCATCATGGTGGTCATGGATCGTCTTTCCAAATATGCTCATTTTTGTGCTCTATGGTACCCCTTCACAGCCTCCACAGTGGCCCAATATTTTATGGATAATATCTTCAAAATCCATGGCATGCCTCATTCTATTGTTTATGACTGTGATCCAACTTTTACCACCAATTTATAGCAAGAATTATTCAAGCTCCAAGGAACCGAATTGCATCTCAACATCTCCTATCATCCCCAGACTGATGGCCAAATTGAAGCAGTCAATAAGTGTTTGGAAACATATTTGAGGTGTTTTTCTTCAGATAGACAAAATCAATGGGTTCAGTGGTTACCCCTTGTTGAATGGTGGCACAACACCTCTTACCATACTTCCACTCGCATTACTCCCTTTGAATCAGTCTGTGAACAAAGGTCACCATCAATTATCCCATACATGTCAGGTGTCTCTAAGGTTTAGGAGGTTCACCGCAACCTAATAAATCGCACAACCATTCTCCATAGTCTCAAAGAAAATTTGGTCATCGTTCAAAACTGCATGAAGCAACATGAAGATCAAGGTCATTCTAAATGTCAATTTGTTGAAGGGGACTAGGTGTTTACTATTTTCAATCGTACAAGCAAACTTCACTCAAATCCCAGCATTGTCAAAAACTTGCCCCCAAATTTTATGGTCCTTATACTATTCTCAAACAAGTGGGACCAATGGCCTACCAGTTAGCCTTACCTAGAAACTCTAAGATACATCATGTTTTTCATGTCTCATGTCTGAAGAAACTAATTAGCACTAAATGCCAGACCCAGACCAGTCTACCAGAGTCGGAAGGTTCCATTTGGTTGCAGCCATAAGTAGCATTGGATGTAACACCCAGTTAGATTAATTAACGATTATAATTAAGTAATTTAAATTAAGTCAGTCATGTATTAAAAGTTAATTAATTAATTAAATCATTAATTTATCTAAGTCAATTAATTATTTAACAAATTATATTTTGTATTTTTGTAAGAATTAAGTAATGCAACAATAAATGAATTGAATATTTGAATATTTTATTGTATTAAGGGTAGGTATGGAATTTATGAGAAAGGATAAGGGGAGTTGGAAACTTTATGATGGAGGGAGTCGGTGGATGGAGGGATAAGGAAGGGTGACTTGGACATTTGGGGGGATCATTGGAGAGAGGGGAAGAGAAATCTGGGATGAGGAAAATTGTTCGAAGTTTTTGGTTGGCTTATTAATGGACTGATGTTGTTGGGATTTTGGGCTCACAGGCCAGGAAATATGATTTCCTGGAGCTAGGGAGCTGGCAAGGCTCAATTCCTAGTTGGTTGGGAGGAAAATATTATGTTGTCAGGAATTTTTAGTTAACAATAGGAAAGAGGGACTAACTCAACAGGGAGCAGCTCGGGGAACAACCTTCTTCTTCAACAGGTAATTGACAAATATTATTGTTTTACTTTAAATCCAAGTTATGATATTTAGATGTATGGAAAAATGTATTATCAGACTACTTAAATTTAATTGTTCAATCCTGTAAACAAAAAAATTTATTGTGTCTTGCAAACAAAACCAGGAAATAATCAGAAATACAAGTTTATTGTAATGCAAAAAAAAAACATAAATAGAAATTACTTTTAACTATGAAGCCCTGGGAGGGCATTACATTTGGTATCAGAGCTCAGTTTCAAAATTGAAACCTAGGGCTTAGCCACTCTCTTATGGCTTGAAAGTATGTTATTTGTTCTATAAACAAACAAATAAAAAAAATCCTGGACATGATCCTAGAAACCCTTTAAGTTTAGCCCTTAAACAACCCATAAATTTTGTTAATAACCCTTAAGATTTGAGGGCCAACAAATGGAACCTAAACTCCATGTGCATGGCAGATAAATATACCATGTCACAAAACCCTTGTGGACATCCTAGAAACTCTTGGAATAACCTGAAGATAACCCTAAAAACCTTAATAAGAATTCTAGAGTAGGTGATGAGGTAGTAGGAAAGAGTCCTGCAGACCTATACCATCTTCCCATCTCTATTTTTGGCCACCTGCATATGTTTTTAACCACCTGTTACTCATAAAAACCTCCACATCCACCTATAAGGGACAAAGACATCATGAATGATGGTTATAGGAGGTCAAAAAATCAAATATGAGAAAGAGGCAGATTTCAAAGGAAAAATTTGTTGGGTCTTTTATTAATATCTTAAACATAGAATTTATTTTATTAATATCTTAATATATTGTAAATTTTTATATATAACCAATAATGGACTATTACATACATTTATTACTAATA
>ML801069.1:236201-265942 GCA_009831015.1 Picea engelmannii
TGCAATACCTTCACCATCGATATCGTATAATTAATCTTAACCTCTTCTTAAAATAAGATGTCATAAATTTGACGTTTAACTAATAGTAAAGTTATTTTTACTTATGCATAAGCTTGTTATACCATAAAATTGGAAGTTGCCTTAAAACAGTATTATTAGTCCCTAGCTCGAGTGAGGTACTATAGCATTCAGTAGGTGCATTTCGCTATATGAGTTGGTGCATTTATAACCATAAACAAAGTTTTCCAAACAATTTTTATTACTATTATTATTTTAATTAAAAATTAGATTTTTTAATTATTACAAATTTATATTATGATTTTCTGATTCGTCTATATACAAGTGATGAGACATAATATCCCTGGTGTTGAGATTTTATTTTTAGATATTTGTCAGAATACAAAAAATAATTTTAAAAACAAAATTTAAGATATTTTGAATTGGCCAGTTTGAAGGCTTGCATATTACCGCAGTCGAGGCGGTCATGGTCACATTAACATTGATTGATCTGCAGTCAAGGCAGTCACGGTCACATTAATATTGATTGATCTGATCCTCTCACAACATTCAAGTGGATATTGATTTTTCCTGTCACTGCAACATCGTCCTTGTAACTGGCCACCTTCCAACCATGCAAGTCGCCACCTTCCAACCATGCAAGATCTTCTCCATCTTTCACTCATTGAGCCTTCTTGTACCTCATCCCACCATCTTCTTTTTGTTTTGCATCTTCCCACCATCCCTAGAAGGTCCTGCTACTTTAGTGCTTCAGGTCTTGAAAACCTGTGTACCATAAACATTGGTAGCTCCCGTCGCTACCTATGATAGAACCTCTCAAGTCTTATGATTGAATATCGGTCAGACATACATGGGTTATGATGACTGCATTTGATATTTTGTTTGTTATTGCAAGCTAAAATTTTCCATTATGGATCAATTAGTCTGATTACGGAGCCCTATAGGTCTACTCATTTGGCCACGATGAGAATGGCTAAAGACACGGGAAGCCATAGAGGTTGTTGCTAGTGTTTCTAAAGGGATGGTTAGAGGATGTATGAGGCCCCAATCAGTTAGCGATGGGTGGAAGAGGTAAGCAAGGTAGTTTTGCAAATGAAATTTCGTTCATGTCTGAGCAACAACTTGACGACCTACAAGAGGAGGAGTCTCAGAGGCAACATTAGGAGCTCAAGGCATCGTGAGTTTTACAGAGGATTATCAAATATGGGGAAAGAGGAGAAACTTTGCAACTCTTTCTATCAAAATATTGTGAAATTCCAAGGAATTAACTTGAGGATGAGCCTTGGAGTGACTTACATGGTATGTGCCAACGACACCAAAGGTATTGTAGTTGAGGATTTGAAAGGCAATGAGCTATGAATTTTCTTAGCGATGGAAGTAGGCTACTTTGTATTCTTCATCTTGACAGGGGTTCTCCAATGCTTAGTAAATCCGTGAATTGAATCACGAATTGAGGGAGCCGTTTGGGCTTGAAATCTTGTCATCCTCTACTGCATCCATGGATCAAAAACATATAATCAGTCCACATTTATTTTCATGTCTATTTTTTTGATGTCAGAGGAATTCCAAGTTTCGAACCAGCTACATGCCATTAGCACCAAGTTGTTTGCACCAAACCTGATGGTACTTCGTTGACTGCTCATACCCCTTATCATTGTTGATACTGGAAGTCCAGGACTACCTAATTTACCTCTACCAAGAGTATATTGTTCGACCTTTGTTTCTTATTTTCCCCATTCTACGTCAAACCCAGGCTTCAATTCACCGTAGTACTGGAGTTCGGGTTGGAATTTATTGTTTATTCTCCACGCCTCTAAATATTTGGCACCTTCGACTTGGCCTGAAAGATCAATCTCTATTTCTTTAGAAGTGCACACAATCGCCTTGTATTTAGGCACTTATTTAGGATCTATTGTAGAGTGGCTTCTCAAAAATGATAAGGAGCGAAATAAACAATTTTCCTTCATTTCCCCTCCCATTTTGCAACTCCTCGAAAATGACACAAAGGCTTTGTGGAATAAGGTTGTGATTGATCAACTACCTTAAATGATGTTCTTATTTTCTCTGCACAAACACTTTTCTTGTTTTGTTCTCTGCACAAACAATTTCCTTGTTGCTCAGCTTAAACATCATTTCCTTCCACTTATTATGAGGCTTATGATGTAAGGATTTGGAAGCAACATTGCCCCAACAACTGCTCCTTATCTCTAAAGAAGGAGAGGAGGTGGTTTGAAGCAGTGACAGACACCTTAAGCTTTCAAGAGTGACATGATGAGCGATAGGTACAATTTGGGCTTCAATCAGAATTTGCATGTCTTTCTAAGTGATGATAGGACCTTTATTCATGTCTCTGTATTAATTTTTCCATGTCTAGTCCCAAATCTTCCTCCTTGGATGCTCGACAAATGTGGAATCATCCTCATTATTATGTATTGAACGGAGCAAGCACAATAACTATAATATAGTCGACCATAATTCTAACTATATATAATCCATTAATTTTAATTTGTATACATCAAATCCTATAAAACTTTAACATTAATCTCACATAATCCAAACCATTATATAAAGCATATTTAACATATTTGAAACTTCTTCGAAAAACTTTAAGCATTAAACATAAAATCTCAAACAATTTCTTTCAACAAGAGTTTGTAAAATTCTTCAAAATGAGTGTTTAATTAATAAGAATATGTATTTATATTTATATTTGTGTATAACATTGTTTTCATTAGAGCACATCTGTTAATCCAAAATCTACACACAACCCAGTCGACCATATTTTAGTACGATACCCAGTATGATGCTTATAAAAATATTAAAATTATTTTCATTGATATATGGTGTTGAAAGACGCGTGTTTCATTTGTGTATATTTAGTTTTCATTTACATAAATCAATTTTTTGTTGGATTGAATATATCATTAAGAGCGAATAAAGGGGATTGATAAATAAGAGACTTTGTTCTATCAATTGTCCCTTATTTTTCCTTGTAGACCATAATTACACATACACCATTCGTTGAGAATCAAGTGGTTAAACTACAAATATTGCCCTATTCGAAAAAGGAATGGGAAGGATAAATATATCCCCTTAAGAGTAGGAGCATCCCCAGACAGGATGGGAATGGACTATAGCTTTAGCTAGTCGGTTGTACTTACTAGAGATCAAATCAGACTAGCAATTCAAGTGGTTGATTCTCCAGCAACAAAGAGCAGGGGAGCTATATGCAAATAAAGGATTTAAGTTCAAGGTGGAAAGAAGAAATCTTTTATGTAACCTCGCCTAAGAACTGGCTTTATCTCTTCCGGCCATAGAAAAGAGCTTACCTTAACTGGCAGTTCGCTTATGTAGTGATGATGGGTTAATTAGTAGAATAATATACATAGTATTGATAAAGAGATAGTATTGGCGTTAATTCTAAGTATACATATTTTTTAAATGCATTCACTTTAGATACATTAATAAATAGTTTTAAAAAATTCTAATTTAATCTAAAGAATAGTTATATATGCAATTTGAATTTAATGTTGTATTTTTTCACTTAATCTGACTATGAGATAATAGAAAAAATGGTTATCCTAATATATTGTTATATGTTCAAAAATCCCCACATTGTAATGCATTATGTAACATATATTCACATTTTATATCATATTTATATGATTACTAAAAAATTAATATATTTCATTTTAAAGTTAATAAAAATGGATTTATCTTTTATTCTGACGAACAAATATTTCTCCATACCTAATTCCTAAAATTTAGCTAACTCAAGAGGGTTCTTAGTTTTGTTTCAATTGTTTCCAATCATATAATTTAATGTATTTAACGAGGCAGTGACTAGTTGCTTCGTAGCTATTTCCCTTGTTTGTTTTATTTGACTGGACACTACTTATGACAGACCAAAAGATAATAACACTAATATTTCTATCTCAACTTCAGTCACTTCACTTCAGTTTACAAATAAAATAAAAGAATAACGTAATTACTTATTGCAACTAATTAATGTATATATGATCAAATTTACCTACAGTTTTATTTCACCACGATTGCAATTACTATTTATAACCCATAATAGGATGCAAATATTTATGCATAGATTGAGGATATCTTAAAATGAGGTTCCATTCGCAACCTTCGTTACTCGCTCAAAACATGTATATATAGTGACCCAAGGATCTCATTTCAGGATAATTTATTCGGTAGACTCCTCATGGCATCTTTATATATATAGGTTTGTCGTAGCTCAGAACTCGGCATGGGTAGGTTGCATAGCTCAACCATTAACATTTAACTTCAAAACAAAAACAAAATGCATAAAATCAAACCATTGCACACTGCATATTTTTTCGCTTGAGATTATCGAACATGGTGGCAGATTGTGTGCAACTTTCGAACGTCCAATAAACTCCATCTGAGAGAGGATGGGCGAACTCTTCTTGGCAATAGTTACTCTCATTGAGTGGCTCCTCACTGCTACCTTCTCCCATGAAACCGTGTCGTAACCCGAAACAAGAATAGGAAAGGAATGGTGTTGGTAGTGCAAGGAGCTACCTATATATGATGTTGTTTCTTCAAATCACCAAAACTATGAGGAATAAGAGTGAGGTGAACAACAGGAAATGTCGGTTCCAATGGCACCCATTATACCTTATCTCCCTCCATCATGTACTATAGTGTGTTGGCCCTTGGTCATGTATTAAGGAATAAAGGAAAAAGAAAGACAAAGTATGAAGTGTGCGGAAGGCACACAAAATGAGGAAGGGTCAAAGTGGTTAAATAAGAATAAAAGAAGGAACGAAGTAAAGGAAATCAATCCGTTGAAATAGAAGATCAAGGAAGACAAAGAAGAAAAGAAGATATATCGTGGACAAGTCGGCAAGTGGGAGAAGACACTAATGGGTTCTTTGGAGCACCTCGTGGAGAAGAAGGAAGAACAGGTCAACGAAGTCCTTAAAATGAGAGTTATGTGGTCCTAGGGTTTGGGCAATGTGGATCTACGGTTTTGGCGCCTGGGCTTCGGTCTAGGGTTTTCTAAGAGTCATGGAATGTATAAATAGAGGTCTAGAAAATTTGAGAAGAGGAGGTGATAGTGATGTCGAGATGTAGAATATTTATGTGTTAGGGTATTCATGTATTTCATGTCGTTAGCTGGGTGCGCAGGGTTAGGAGATAAAGAGGAGAGAGAGAAGGATCTGCAGCTGAGTGCACAGATAGAACTGTATATTTTCATCTATTTTATCAATAAACACATTTTTGTGGACATAGCCCTAGGGAGAGGGTGAACCACGTAAAATCTTATTGTTCTATGTGGTTGATGCTTTGTTATTTACCATCTTCTATACTGTTATTGCACTGTTATTTTTTTCATGTTGAAGATAAGAAGATCTAACTAACTTCGTGAAGTTAAGCATAATATTGTTAAGAATCTCTAGGCTATTTTTCATTGTTTTTTTGGAATCTTATTTCATTTCCTCTGGTTGTAGACACTTGTGTCGTGCAGCCCCTCTATTTCTACTTCGGGTGAGACTTCATCTGCTTTGCAGGTGTTTCCGTAAGGGCCAATAGTTAGGTTTTGTTGGTGCATTGTTAGAGTTGAACCCTGGGTCTGCCCCTGTTCCAACAAATGGTTATGTTGTCGGGACTGGGATCTTCTTGAGGGAATGTCAAGGTGGATTCCATCGAAGATAGAAATTCAGAAGTGGATAGAAGAACAAGAAAGGGACTTCATCATAACTCAGAACAAGAACCCTAGCATTAATATAGAATATTGGTTGGGAAGACACATCTTTATTGATGTGCACGATATTTTCTTTGTAGGAGTTCATCAGGAGTTGTATGAGTGGTTATCCATACTAGCAGACACTCAGTTTGAAATCAGATCTATACCACCTATGGTTTGGACATCAGTGTTGATTAAGGAAGTCAAGAAAGTTGATAACGTTGTGTCAAGGGCAGTGGATCTCTGGTTTAACGGCACTATTGGAGGGTGCATTGCTGAATTTTTTATTGATAGAGTAGAATCATATAGTCAAGTAGAGAGGTATTTCTTCAAAGGACCTAGAGGAAAGTTTCTACACTTTTTGAAGTTGAATATTAAGATGTTATTGCATGAGAAGAATATCTTGAAGATACAGTAATCAGTCTGATTTTAAAGTTAATGTTCAAGAATTCAGATAGTGACAGTGACACAGAGGCTGAACACATGCGTAGCGGGAGATCATTCAGAAAGATTCCTCTTGCGAACCTGTTTAAGCAAAGTTACAGGCCATTAGCACAAGACAAAGGATTTTATAGTGGAGAAGAAGCAGAGCAATCAGATGAAGAGTATTCAGATTTCGTAAGGGCAGAGGAAGTAGAGACTGAAGAACCTCACCGGGAAGAAACGGGAACTTCAGGTACTGCGCCTACTGTCGAAGTAAGTATTACTACTCCTCGTGTTGTTTTAGCAGCATCAAGTAACCAAAGTAACCAGAGTAACCAAAGTAATAAGAGAACTCAAAGTACCGTCACAAGAAGTTTAGTACAGACTGAGTCGAGAAACCCAGGAAAATCAATGGCAGATGAAATGAGGTTACCTATTTTCAGAGGAGATGGATCTAAAGATCCTGAACATCATTGGTTCTTATGCAAATCTATATGGAGCATTAAGCAAGTCATCGATGAAGCTGTTAAGAGAGATTAGTTTAGTACTACCTTGAGAGACTGTGCACTGACCTGGTATATGAAGTTTGTTAGAACATATGTACAGCCTAAAGCGTTGAATGACATTAAGACTATGTTGAGTGCAGAGTTCAAGAATCCTAATTCAGAGTCGCAGTGCATTACAGAGTTGAAGGAAATCAAGCAGAAGGTGATTGAACCTGTTTGGGAATTTGATCAGAGGTTTAAGACCTTGACATGCCATTTAAGTTTTCATATTCCAGACAAACAGCATAAGGAATGGTTCATCGTTGTCCTCCTGCCACACATTAGAGTTACTCTGATGCAACAGAAGGTCGCTTCGTAGGCTGAGGCATTAGATATCGCCATGAAACTAGAAGCAGCCCCTGTAGGAGAATCCAGTCCAGGTATGAGTCATATTTTGAATCAATTAACTAGTTTATCTTTACAAGTTGAAGACATGAAGAAAGACAAAGGAAAAGAGAAAAGAGAAGGAATATGGTGTATCATATGTAAAGAAGAGGGCCATGACAAAGAGCATTGTCCTTTATTTAGTGAATACTTGGCCTCAGGAGCCCCTAACCCTTTGAAGCAGGCTAATTTACCATGGTGTGAGGTATGTAGAACTATACATTGCCCTTGTGAATGTTATTATATGAAAAAATATGTCCAAACACCCACCAATCTTTATTGTACATTTTGTAAATATGTGGGGCATGATGAGAGGGACTGTAGGGCTTATGAACTCATGCATGAAAGGTCAAGGGATGCATATAGAATTCAAGGAGAATTACAGTTAGAAGGGAATGTTGCTCAGTTCAATTCGCCAGGAAGAGGAAGCTTCACCCCTCACGGTGGGTTAATAGGAAGAGGACGAGGAGGACGCATGGGTCGAGGTTGAGGTCAGATTATTTGCTATAACTGTGCTAAGCCAGCTCATTTGGCAAGGGATTTCTAGAACCCTTGTACTACTTGCAGCGATTGTAATTCATTTGACCATGTCATTGAACACTGTCCAGTATTGTTAGCTAAGGTTCAGGAAATACAAGGTGGAAACCAGCAAGTCCAGAAAATAACATTTGAACCTTGCGATCAGGAACCCAGAGTCACTATTATTACTATAGGAGGAATTGTCATAGGAGAAGATAGGGTGACTCCAGGAAATACTATAGATGGATCAAGGATCAGAAGAGCTTTAGAGAAGGCACCATTGTTTGACCCAAGGAAAGAAAAGCATACTTTTGAAGAAGCAAGAAGAGAATTTGTAGGTGAACATGCTTCTTCATCTCGGGCACAATTAGAAGTAAGGGAATGTGAAATGCCTCCAGCATTTGATTAGTCTACCCCTCCTAGACAAGGAAAAGAGGTATGCAATCTTATGGACTTCTTATATACTTGTATTAATTTTATTAAACATGAAAGAGTTGTGCAGGAACTACAACACTTGATAAGACAGTATGAAATTGGAAGAGTAGATCCTCTGCTGAGTAGAGTTGTGAATCAAGTATCTAGAAAAAGGAGGGCAAGCAAGGAACTGCACCTTAGTGCTCAGATTGGAGACTACAACATGGACTATGTGGTCCTCAACTTTGGATCAGAAGTAAACGTTATGACGAAGCAGACTTGGGAATTGATGGGAAAACCTAAATTGATTTACTCTCCTATTAGGCTCGAGATGGATAATCAGCAGGTGGTGATCCCCTTTGGAAGACTAGAGCATGTCCCTGTGGACATTGAAGGAGTGAGGAAATTTGCAGACTTTGAAGTAATCTAGGTTGTTGATGATAGTTGTCCATATCCTGCGTTGTTGGGTATTGATTGGGATTTCGAAAATTTGATTGTTATTGACCTAAAAAAGAGAAGAATGAGATTTGAAGGTGATGGCCTTAGGGTCATTACACCTCTTGACCCAGATGAAGGTCGCAGATACACAGAATCTATAAGAGAAGAAGACTACGCCTATGAGCTAGAGAACATCTATAAATTGACAGCATGACAACAGGATTATATTAATCCTACAGCAGATGGAACTCTATGTTGGCGAAGTGAAAGTGCATGCTTGTCAGATTTAGAAGAAGCATTGGAAAATCGACAGAACAGAATGTATGAAGTCTTTACGCAAAGGTGTGTCAGATTGACTAAGGCAGTTCACTGTATTGGAATAGAAGTAAGTAATCTTCCCACATTTGATGGCTTGAATAATTTAGAGACATTTCTATTTGAATTTGAAGGAATTGTACCAGTACAATAGAGGTTGTTGGCACTAGATGAATCCTTGAAAGAAATTCCATCTAGATGGTGGGGAACACACAAGAAGAACATCGTGGAGTGGATACAATGTCACACCTTGTTGACAGTGCACTTTTCAGACCAAGTTGAAGGTTACGAAGATCAATACACAGGTCAGAGTTTTCCTAAGGACCATGTGCAAAGTTGTGAGGAATCCTAAAGCAGCATTCCTAAAGAACAATGGGTACATAAGTTCATTAACACCTTAGACACTATGCCTATCAACTAGTATCTTCAAGCATAATTGTGCTTAGTCACTACAGATTGGTATGGTATGATCCAGAACTTTATAGCTACATTCCTATTTGAAATTCAATACTCCACAGTGGATCAAGCTTTACAAATTGTAATACATAAGGTCTTGGAGGAGGCACCTAACCCCCCTCTTGAACAAGAAGAAGATGAATGGACTGCACCTCTTCAGCGGTTACAGGGTTACTATAATATTAATGTTAATGAGGATGATGACCCTAGGAATGTGAACATTTCAGAAACTAAAGGAAAAAGAGATATAGTGATCCAGGTGGATATTAGTAGCCACCCACCTATTCCACGAGCTCGAAAAATAGTTTTCCATCTTGGCAGTTTTTCGGGTTCCAAACTTCTGGGGCCGTTTTGAGGCCCTAAACGACGTTTTTTGTGGATTTGGGGTCTAGGTGATTAACAAAGACACTGACTTGGACCAATCGAAATTTTTTCTTCTCAGTTAGACCTTTCCAACGGTGTATCGAGCACCCCAAACAGAGATCGTATGCAAAAGTTACACCCCCGAGAAGTTGACGTATCAACTACCCCCATCGAGGCTCGCAAACCTTTTGGTTTTTCATCTTCCAGGGTTAGGGTTTTGGATTTTACTTATGTTAAAAAGGCCCTTAGAGCCTCATTGTAATGATCATATTCTTGTGAATGTGAGTAGCCATCACATCTCTTCTCAAAGATAAGCGGCCACCATTAGCGAGTCTTTCACTCTATATTTTTACAGTCTCTGTACATTTATTTCATTAATAGAAATCATGTATTATTGTATCTTTGTGTTTATGATTGCATCTATGATACATTTATGTTATATTATTGGATATCCGCGATATCTCTGTCCATTTCTTTATTACATCTCCGCTCTCATTTCGTGCCGAAAATAATCTGAATCAATGGTATCAGAGCAGACTTATCTTGATCGTTTTCTCAATACATGTCCCCGACTCAGTCTGAGTATAGAAAGTTGGGTCTCAAGATTGTCTCTCTTGAATACAATCACTCTCATACGCCCAAGAAACCCTCCATGGTGGAAGAAAATAAAAACGACAAAGCATATGATCCTATCAATCTGTTGCTTGAGCAAGCTCTCACGCGACAGAGGGATGAAATGATGGAGAATTTTTCCCACATCCTTCAATGCCTGCCGATAGCAATAGGCGCATCTTCATCAAACAACCACTTTGGAAGGTCAGATAGATGTGGATTCCCTAGACAAATGGTTAAATCTCTTAGAAGGTTATTTCTTTGTTCATAATTTTTCTGATGAGGAAAAGATCACCTTTTCACTCCTTAAATCTCTCCCCCATGTCAAATATTGGTGGGAAACTTACTGGGAGAAAAGTTCCACAAAGAAGTCTGGAATATATGGGGTCGATCCCACTTGGGATTTTTTTGTGGATGTGGTAAAGGAACAGTATTACCCTATTGGCAACTATGAGGACCAGTACATGAGATGGACCACACTGCGGCAAGAGAGGGGCCAAGCAGTTCCGAAGTTCACCAATACCTTCCATACCTTGCGCACCAAGCTGGGTATCAAAGACTCTGAACAACATTTGGTTCTGAAATACTGTGGGGCTCTACAAAGATACATCCAAACTGAAATGGATTTTTTGGACATCTCATCACTTGGTGTTGCTTATTGATATGTTGTTAAAATCGAGAAGAAATTTAAGCACCAGAACAAACGGGAGTTTGGGTCTGCAAATCTTCAACAACCAAAGTATGATAAAGACGGCCCTAATAAAAAGTCTCCTGAAAACTAGTCCAAGCCACAGGAAAATAAGGGTCACGGGAAGAGAAACAAGGACACCAGAAAATGGTGTGATTTCCACAAAATCCCTTGGCACAACATCAAGGAATGTCATTCAAAATAGTCATTGGTGGCCGAGATCAAAGACAAGGAGCCAAACCCTGATTCAGAATCTGATTCGAAAAATACTGGTAAAAGACAGATCATCGACACATACCCCACTGCTATTGTCGCGACCACAACAATTCAACTAGAAGAACCAACAGATCCTGAAGAGGGGGAGCACCTTTTTCATTCACAGATGTGGGTGAAGAGGACCCCACTGCATTTTATTGTTGATAGCAGAAGCCAAAAGAACCTCATCTTAGCAGATGTTGTCAAACAATTGGGATTGTCAAAAACACCACACCCGCAACCATACAACATCAGGTGGCTTCGTCGGGGATGAGATCTTTGTGTCATCTAGCAGTGTTGATTTTCATACGGCATCCATCCCTTCAAGGATGAGGTATTATGTGATGTTTCCCCACTGGATGTCTGTGATGTTTTTTTGGGCCAGCCATATATGTGGAAGCGCCATGCTATTTATGAGTCTTGACTTCATTGTGTCATTGTTACTCTAGGGGGTCATCTCTACAGAATACCAGAAGTAGTTCCAACTATTGTCCCACATAAACAGTGTCGCAAGGTAGTATTTCATACTACAAAATTCAACTTCTTCACAATTTGTTCAAAACGAGAATAGAAGGATACTGCAACCACTACAGCCTCGGCCCAAGCACCTTCTATCCAACAGAATCAGGTCTCCAAGATTGCAGAAAAATGCAAAGATTCCTTCTTCACACAGTCATCTCAGATAGCCCGACTGGTTGAACAGAGTCAACCTCACCAGCAACAGGTTCGTGACAACCTTCAACAAATTGAGTAGCGCGATGTCTCTAGCAAGGCAAGTAGCTCACCAAGATTCATATTCATCAAATGCTTCCCTCTCTCTCCTGAGAACTCAACGCAATGGAGACCATTGCTTCCTAAGGAGGGAGGATTGATCCAGGTGGATATTGGTGGCCACCCACCTATTCCACCGACTCGAAAAACAGTTTTCCATCTTGGCAGTTTTTTGGGTTCCAAACTTTTGGGGACGTTTTGAGGCCCTAAATGATGTTTTTTGGGGATTCGGGGTCCAGGTGATTGCCAAAGGAATTGACCTGGACCAATCGAAAATTGTTCTTCTCAGTTAGACCTTTACAATGGTGTATCAAGCGCCCTAAAGGAAGATTGTATGCAAAATTTACGCCCTTGGGAAGTTGACCTATCAACTACCCCCATCAGGGCCCACAAACCTTTTGGCTTTTCATCTTCCTGGGTTAGGGTTTTGGATTTTAATTATTTTAAAAAGGCCCTTAGAGCCTCATTGTAATGATCATCTTCTTGCAAATGCGAGTATCCATCACATATCTTCTCAGAGATAAGCGGCCACCATTCTAGCGAGTCTTTCACTCTGTATTTTTACAGTCTCTGTACATTTCTTTTATTGATAGAAATCGTGTATTATTGTATCTTTGTGTTTATGGTTGCATCTATGATACATTTATGTTATATTATTGGATATCCATGATATATTTGTGCATTTATTTATTACATCTCCGCTCTCATTCCATGCCAAAAATAATCTAGATCATATAGAAGGGCCAGGGATTGAATTACCTTTTGTTGGGCAGCCTATTAAAATTAAGAAGTTTAATATTGGAACAGAGCAGTCACCTAAGTTGGCAAATGTTGGAGACTATTGGGATGATGCTACTATTGGTAAGATTATAGAACTATTGCATGAGTATCAAGACTTGTTTCCAACCAAGTTCACAGACATGAAGGGCATTAAAGGGCCCATGGCAGAAATGAAGATTCTTGTGAAAGAATATGCCAGGCCTATCAAGAAGAGGCCTTACAGATTGAATCCCAAGTACAAGCAAAAAGTTAAGACTGAATTAGATAGAATGTTGGAAGCAGGAATTATAGAACCAGTCAAAGAATCTGAATGGATCAACGCTATGGTGGTCCAAGATAAGAAGATAGGAGAAATCAGAATCTGTGTAGATCTGAGGAAATTGAATGATGCATGTTTACATGATCCATTTCCTACACCTTTTACTGATGAAGTTCTAGACAATGTCGAAGGACAGGAAGTTTATTCATTCACAGATGGATTTTCAGGCTATCACCAAATCAGACTTTCTAAGGAGGACAAACATAAGACTACATTTGCAACAGAATGGGGTTCTTTTCAATACACTGTGATGCCTTTTGGTTTGAAGAATGCACCAGCCATATTTTTCAGGGTGATGGTCGAAGCATTTAAGGAATTTTTGCATAAGTTTTTGGAGGCATACTTTGATCATTGGATCGTTTTTAGTCTACTGAAAGATCATATTGAATGTTTGAGATTAATGTTGGATAAGTGCAGGCAATGTCAGATTGTCGTGAACTTGAATAAGTGTATTTTCTTTTCACCTTTTGGATTGTTGTTAGGACACATTGTGTGTAAGAAGGGGTTGTTGGTAGATCCTTCCAAGATTGCTATCATTGTTGACCTCCTCCTACTTCGGTTACACATTTGCACACTACATTGGGACACATTGGATACTACAGAAATTTTATTAAGGGTTACGCACATATAACAACACCTATGGAGAAGCTATTAAAGAAGGATAGTAAGTTTCAATGGACAAAGGAATGCCAGCAAAGCTTTGACACATTAAAGAAGAAAATGATCATTGTGCCTATTTTGGTTTTTCCAGATTGGAGTAAGGAATTCCATGTTCATGTCAATGCTTCATCCATTGCATTAGGAGCAGTTTTAGCACAACCAGGTGCAGGAGATATTGACCACCCTATAGCCTTTGCTAGCAGGAAGATTTCTACATCTGAAATGAATTATACTACCACTGAAAGAGAAGGCTTAGTTATGGTATATGCACTGCAGAAGTTTAGACACTACTTGTTGGGAGGACATTTTAAAATGTTTACTGATCATTCTGCATTGAAGTACTTAGTCAACAAGCCAGTGTTGGGGGGAAGAATATGAATATGGTTATTATTATTCCAGGAGTATTACTTTGAGATTACGGTCAAGCTAGGAAGAATGAATAAGGGACCTGACCACTTATCCAGGTTAGAACATGGAGAGGAACCTACCAGTTTGGATGACACACTATCAGATGCACAGTCATTGGCCATCAGGAAAGTTGATGATCACTTCGCCGAGATAGTCTAGTTCCTATCCACGAGAATGGAACCTCGCGAGTATACAGTTATTCAGAAGAAACAGTTGGTAGTTCATGTTGCATATTTTCAACTTATAGTTGGAGAGTTATATAAGATGGGACCAGATGAGATCTTAAGAAGATGTGTTATGAAGTCAGAGAGACCATTGATTCTTGCAGAAGCATGTGAAGGCATTGCAGGAAGACATTATGCAGGGAAAGCAACAACGTAGAAGGTTCTTAGAGCTGGCCTCTAGTGGCCCACTTTACATAAGGATGCTAAGTAATACTACAGAGCCTGCGATGTATGTCAAAGAGTATGGAATCCTTCTAGAAGGGATGATATACCTTTAGAACCTCAATTAACGCTACAGGAATTTGAGAAATGGGCTATTGACTTTGTGGGACCTATCAACCCACTAGGAAAGCGCACAAGAGCTCGATACATTATCACTGCTACAGAGTATTTGACCAGATGGGAAGAAGAAAGAGTAGTTAAGGATTGTAGAGCAGCTACAGCTGCATGGTTCATCTTTGAGGATATCATAACCAGATTTGGAGGCCCGGAGATCCTTATGAGTTATCAAGGCACACACTTCATTAAAAAAACTATTGAAACCTTGACTCAGGAGTTTGAAGTTCACCATAAGAAGAGCATACCATATCACCCACAGGCGAATGGTACAGTCGAAGATTTCAATAAAATTTTGGAGACAGCACTAACTAAGATTTGCAGTGTTAACAGAGATGATTGGGATTTGAGAATTCCAGCAATGTTATGGGATTATCGAACTACTTGCAAAAAGTTAACAACACAGACTCCCTTCAAGTTAGTTTACGGCCAAGAATCAATGGTACCTATGGAATATTTGGTTCCTAGTTTAAGAATTGCAACATTTACAGGTATGGATGACACTGGCGTTGTTCAAGATAGGCTTGCACGGTTGATGGAACTAAAGGAATACAGATTCATTGCAGGATTTCATCAGCGTGTACAAAAAGAATGAGAAAATGCTTACCATGACAGACATATCAAGAAGAAAGCATTTAAACAAGGAGATTTGGTACTTTTATATGACAGCAAGTATATGAAGCATCCAAGAAAGTTCAGGACACATTGGCTTGGGCCATTCAATGTTTCCTATGTTACAGAAGGTGGAGCTATGCAGTTGAAGACTCTTAATGGATAATGGAAGGATGGTTTAGTAAATGGGATCCAGTTGAAGCTATATTGTGACAACCAGCTGCCTCGCAGCTCTCAATAAAAGCAAAGGAAGAGGGGTCTAGGTAACAGGTGCAGTTGAAATTAGGTACTAGACACAGAAAAGACAGTATGCACACAATAGGGAGGGACAGAGAAGAAAGCATAGGCTGCTCCGCGCAGTCTGTAGTCGAAGTAATACAGAAGGCTCAACCCTGTAGTGACTCAGGACGAGTCACATGTGAGTGTTAGGGGCCTGTTGTACCTTGGTCATGTATTAAGGAAGAAAGTGAAGATTAAGGAAGAAGAAAGACAAAGTATGAAGTGCGTGGAAGGCACACAAACCGAGGAAGGGTCGAAGTGGTTAAAGAAGCATAAAAGAAGGAATGAAGTAAAGGAAAGCAAGTCATTGAAAGAGAAGATCAAGGAAGACAAAGAAGCAAAGAAGATAGATCATGGACAAGTCAGCAATAGGAAGAAGACATTAATGGGTGCTTTAGAGCACCTCGTGGAGAAGAAGGAAGAATAGGTCAACGAAGTCCTTAAAATGAGAGTTATTTGGACCTAGGGTTTTGGCAATGTGGATCTAGGGTTTTGGCACCTGGGCTTCGGTATAGGGTTTTCTAAGAGTCGTGGAATGTATAAATAGAGGTCTATAAGAGTTGAGAAGAGGAGGTGATAGTGATTTTGAGATGTAGAAGTGTTATGTTTTAGGGTATTCTTGTATTTCAGGTCTTCAGTTGGGTATGAATATCAAATCTGCATCTGGGTGCGCAGGGTTAGGAGATAAAGAGGAGAGAGAGAAGGATTTGCAGCTGAGTGTGCAAATAGAACTATATATTTTCATCTATTTTATCAATAAAGACAGTTCTATGGATGTATCCCTAGGGAGAGGGTGAACCACATAAAATATTTTTGCTCCATGTGGTTTATGCTTTGTTATTTACCATCTTCTATACTATTATTGCACTGTTATTTTTTTCTTGTTGAAGATAAGATCTAACTAACTTCGCGAAGTTAAGCATAATACTGTTAAGAATATCTAGGTTATTTTGCGTTGTTGTTTTGGAATCTTCTTTCATTTCCTCTGGTTGTCCCTCTTATTGCTACTTCAGGTGAGACTTCATCTGCTTCGCAGGTGTAGCCGTAAGGGCGAGTAGTTAGGGTTTGTTGGTGCATTGTTAGAGTTGAACCCTGGGTCTGCCCATGTGCCAACATAGTGGAATAGTTGAGTTGCCACTCATAGAAGTCGCCTCAAATGGTTGGGGTAACGACGTTTGAGGGTTTTAACAAGAATCAAACTGGTGGCCCTGGCAGTGATTCCATCCTTCTCTCTCATATTGCAAAGTTGCAAGGAGTTGACGACACGAGAGTCTATGTTTAATACCATGCCAAGAAAAGGGGTGGACTGGCCTGGAGGCCAAGGTCGTTCCCTTTGGGTGGTTGGCCATGGGGTTGAGGCCACGCCCTCGAACCCTTGACTGTGTAGAGAGGGATATCAAGGCCAAGGCGGAGTGAAATGAGAAGTGTGAGTGAGTGGGGGGGCTAGGGTTCGAGGGAAGTTTTTTTTTTAATTATTATTATTTTAGGTGTGAGGGAGAGGGAGAGGGATCCATGTGGGCCTCATGCGAGGTCCCATGACGCCTACCCTTATTCGATTCTTTTTTTTTAATTATTATTATTTTTTAATTATTATTTATTTTATTTATATTTAAATTTTTATTTATTTTTATAATTAAATTCTTTTAAAGAAATATATATATATATATATATATATATATATATATATATATAATAAAAAGATGGTTATGGGAAATTTCATGAGGGGGTTTGTGGCTGGGGTAAACCCTAGCCGCAAACTTCCACATTCAAGTTTTCGGACCCGTTGCTCAAGCTCGAAAGATGAGGTTTCTTTGTCATCTTCTCTCTTCCGATATGGTGTCTGACCTTCCCTCTCTGCGTGGGTTCAGCGTTTTCTCATGTTATGGTATTTCTCATGCCCAAGGAAGTGTGTTGGAGTGATTTATTGTCGTTTTTGTGAGGAGTGGGGTGTTTTTGCAGTTTCCCCCTGATGTTCGATCTCATGTTCACGAAGGTGTGGGAAATCTTCTGGTCGGAGGGGAGGGTTTCGGCAGTGGCTTCGTGCCCTTCGCTCTCTTTTTTTCATTTTTTCTTCATTGAAGCCAAGGTCAGTTGCGTCCTCCAATTTGATGGTGTTGATTCTCTGTAAGGATTCCTCCCATCCCTTGCGAGCCTACTTCCTGATCTACCTCTATGTTTTTTGGTTGTTGTCAGGGTTTGATGCATATCCTTGCTTCTTGGCTCTGGTTTAAAAAAATAATTTGTCGAGTTCTAATTTATTACAGCTAAAGGGGTAGGTAGTTTTGGAATCTCTCTTCCTTTTAAGGGGTTTGTTTGCTGCTCAGACCTGGTCCGTCCTGCATCTGGTTTTTGTTTGGAGGTTCACTCGCTCTCAGCAAGCTTTTCTTGAGGGTTTTTTTCCTACAATCTGTGGTTCTTTTCTCTGGTTTTTCTGGTATGTTCAGGGTTTGATGTATACACAGATTGGGGTCCATATGTGTTGGGTGTTGGTGCTTTGTTTTCCACCACTTATCTGATTGTTGGTTAGGTTAGTGATTTGAGGTCCTTAGTATGGGCATGCAATGTTGATTTGGCCAGTGGGTCAGTGCTTTGAGGTCCTTCTTTTGGACTTGCAGTGTTTTGGGTCTCTCCCTAGCGATTGGTTTGTGGAGTTGAATCTGCATGGCACATTCTACTATCTAGTGCTTTTGGTGTGTGTTTTCTATACCACTCTGACCTAGTCCGTCCAGTTTTCGAGGTTTTATTTTGGTTTGTTTCTCTTGGCACTTTTCTCTCTTGGTGGGGGCTATGACTCTTGGTCAATCCCTGTTCCTTTTTTGGATTGATGTAAATGTCTTTTTGATCCATGTTGCCTTCAGGATGTATTCTCTCCTATGGCTTTTTATCCTTATGTATGCTTCGATATTTTTATCCAAGGATGAGAGACGTGCTTAAAGCACCTGCAGAATGCAATTTGGTTCTCTTCGGATGAATAAAATTACATTTTTTTTCATGGAAAAAAAAATAAAAAGATGGTTATATTTAAAATGTAGTTATATCTAATGTAAAAAAAGGAGGGGGGCATATAATAATATAAGTTGTATGTTTATATAATTTATATATTATATAGGGTTATATATAAGGGCTTTGTATAATATAACATATACATTATTTCTCCAACTCTTTATTTCAAAGTTTAAATATATAATATATTATTAGATAAGTAACATATTAAATTGATCCGGATTTATGTAGGAACACAATGAAATACAGAAATACACATAAACGCAGAGATGCAACGGAAATAAGACTTCATTTCATTAAAAACAAATGACTGAAATATGCTTACAGACAGAATGGAAATAAACTAGCTAGGGCATTGGTAGCTTATCTCTAAGAAGAGATGTGGCAACTACTGGCCTCTGAACTATCTTAAAATGAGGCTCAAAGGCCTATTATTATTGAGAACAATGGAAAACCCTAAACATCCAAAGACCTAACCCTAGGATATGAAACGCTAAGACTATGGGCCCCATTTGGGTAAATTGTTACATCAACTTCCCAGGGATGTAACTTTGGCATACGATCTTTGTTTGACGCGCTCAATACGCCATTAGAAAGATCTATCTGAGGACTACAAATTTTGGGTGAGAAACATAGATGAATGATCCATGTTGCTCCCCGTTTTCTCAAAAAACATCGTTTAGGGCCTCAAAATGGCTTCGGAAGTTCAGGACCCGAAAAATAGTAAAC
The DNA here is from genome assembly GCA_009831015.1 of Picea engelmannii. NCBI lineage: Eukaryota > Viridiplantae > Streptophyta > Pinopsida > Pinales > Pinaceae > Picea > Picea engelmannii. Next base: position 255,478 of record ML801069.1, read on the forward strand.
TGTGCGGAAACTGAAAAAATGAAAGAAGCAATGGTGGGGGTCCAAGTGTAATAGGTGGGTGGCCACCAATATTCACCTGGATCATTCCTCCCCCCTTAGGAAGCAATGGTCCCCATTGCATTGAGTTCCTCCATGAGATGAGGAAACTTCTGTTGAATTTGGTCCCTGGTGAGCCACTTGCCTTGGTGAAGGAGTTGGCCTGCTTTGACAACTCGATATAGTAGTATCCTTTGTTGTCGGGTGTGCTTGATCTGTGTATCCATGATCTGATCAGTTGTGGATTTTTCCATGCAGTCTAGATTTAACTCTGTTGGTGTGAGTTATTTTTCCATGTCAGATGTGTCTAATAGAGGTGGAAAGTAGGGCCGAAGGCAGTCCACATTGAAAACTGGGTGCAAACCAAGGAATGGTGGAATGTTGAGCTCAAAGGCATTGTCCCCTACAACGTTGGTGATTGTGTACGACCCATATTGGAGCGGGCGAAGCTTGCGGTGGGGTCCAGCGAGTCTCTCCTTTTGCAAATGTAGCCACACTTTATCGCCCGCCTGGAAGTTGTGTGGCACCTGATGTTGATCATGTCGTTGCTTGTACTTAGCATTGGCTCTGTCCAAGATGTCATGAACCTGTTGGCGGATGTTTTGAATGCGCTCAATGAAGTTGTTTTCTTGTCAGCCTCAGACTGGACATGAGCTAAATCTTCTTGAGTAGCCACAAATGGCATGGCTACGCCAATGGGACACAGTGGTTGGAATCCCAAGCCCACCTGAAAGGGGTTGTGGTTGGTTGAGCTATTGAGAGCCCGGTTGTAGTTGTGTTGTACATAGGGGAGGCTCTCATCCCATGTGCGTGGATTCTTTGAGTTGTACATGCATAGAATGTGTACGATCATTCGGTTGACGACCTCTATCTAGCCATCAGTTTGTGGATGGAAAGTTGTGGACTTGGTGAGCTTAGTGTCCAGCATCGACCAGAGGCTAGACCAAAATGTACTGAGGAACCTATTGTCCCGATCTCAGATGATAGACTGTGGGATCCCAAAGTGTACCCACACTCGTTCAAAGAAGAGTTTAGCAGTGGCTTCTGCTATGATATTCTTCTTGCAAGCCATCATAATAGACATCTTCGAGAATTTGTTGACGACCACAAAAACACAGTCATTGCCATGCTTAGTAGAAGGAAGGTCCAACATGTAATCCATAGAGATGGATTCCCAAGGTCGACTGGGGGTAGGAAGTCGAGTATAGAGGCCTTACTTCTTGATGGTTGGTTTAGCAATGGTGCAAGCAATGCAGGAATTGATGTACTTCCCAACATCTTGTCGAAGGTTCGACCAATAGAAATACTTTTGCAGTACTGCCACGGTTTTCTCAACCCCAAAATGCTCAACAACCCAATTGTAGTGTGCCTCCCAAATCATCTTGGCATGCTCACTTGAAGGAACACAAAGATGTCCCAGGTGACATAGCAAGGAATCCTAGAGGTGAAAATTGGGAACTTACTTACCCTCCAAGAGTGTATTGTATGTGTGGCCGAATTCTAGATCACTTGTGTAGAGAAGCAGTCAATCGAAAGTCTCATGCCCACAAGAGTTGAGCACAGTGGTTAGCACCACGATGGGTGGTCAGCTGCAACATTATTGGTGTTGCCTTTCTTGTACTTAATGTTCAAATGAAACTATTGCAGGTATGTGGATCACTTTTGATGCCGATCATTCTGCAACTTCCCTTGTGTCTATATCAACTGCAGGGGTCAGTGGCCTATGTGGATAATCGTTTCCTTTCCCAAAATGTAATGCTTCCATTGACAGCAAGCCTCCACAATGGAATACATATCTGTGTCATAATTGGGATACTTTTGGACTGTGTCGGAAAGTGTCTCACTATGATATGCCACTGGATTCCCATGTTGAGTAAGGACTGCCCCAATATCATAGTCAAAGGCATCTATCTCGATCTCAAATGGTTGTTGCAAGTCTAGTAATGTGAGCATTGGTGCAGAGCAGAGGCGATGCTTCAACTCCCTGAATGCCTTCTGTTGAGATTCAGATCAAAAGAATTTTTTTTTCACTCCTCCCTTGGTGACTTGACTCAAGGGCCAATTGATATGAGAGAATCCTAACACGAACCTGCGGTAGAAATTGGCAAGACCCAAAAAGATGCGGAGCTCTATTAGGGTGGTTGGGGCTAGCCAATCCCGAATGAATTGGATCTTTTCTAGATCCACATGCACCCCCCGCTCATCAATAATGTATCCCAGATACTAAACCTAGGTCATGCCAAAAGTTCATTTCTCCAAATTGGCACACAACTTGTGTTGCCGCAGTGTTTGGAGGACCTGTCGGATGTGGTGGAGATGCTCTTCCCAAGTTTGGATGAAGATCAGAATGTCATCTAGGTACACCACTACAAATGATTTGGTGAATGACCGCAAGATGTCGTCCATTAGCCTCATGAAGGTTGCAGGGGCATTCGTCAACCCAAAAGGCATGACCAACCATTCGAAAAGGCCCTCCTTGGATTTGAAGGCAGTCTTCCACACATCAGAGGGTTTGATTGGTACCTGGTGATACCCAGACTTCAAGTCAATCTTGCTGAAATATTTTTCCCCCTTGAGTTGGTCCAGAAGGTCATCAATCTGTGGGATCGGGTATCTATTTCAGACAGTGATCTTTTTCAGTGCCCGATAGTCAATGCAGAGTCTCCAAGTCCCATCCTTCTTCTGCACCAACACGATCGGGCTCCCACAGGGCGATGAACTCAGCCGGATGTGACCTTTCTGCAAAAACTCCTAAATCTGCCTCTTGATTTCATCATTCTCCATAACAAGGCATCGATAGATTGGTCCATTGCATAGCGGTGCACCTGGGGTCAGATCGATGGGGTGCTTGACTTGGCAGTGTAGAGGCACCCATGCGAGGGAGGTGAAGATGTCCTTGTACTCCTCCATGAACTTATCCATCTGTTTTGTCATGCAGAGGGGCCTTGTCTAGAGGTCATGGCCATAGTATTCTTCTTTCCCTGAGGGCGGATCATCAGGAAAACAAATTTCTTGGTTTTGGAAATGAGCTTACTACATTATTTTGTAGTAACCAAAGAGATGGTGGTAGGTGGTGCTATCTCTGGTATCATGTACAACTTATTTCCCAAATTTATAATAACAGCACGAGGCCTGGACTCATACACAACATGTCACTTCCACAAGTACGGTTGGCCTAATAATACATCAGAAACATCAAGAGGAGAAATGTCACATAATACCTCATCCATGAAGGGCTTGATGTTGTAGGGAAGGTGACATTGTTGGCTGATGCGGAGGTCTCTTCCTTGGTGAAACCACCCGATGGTGTATGGTTTTGGGTGTGTTGTGATTGACAAGCCCAGCCACTTCACGACCTCTACCGAGATGAGGTTCTTCTAGCTCCCGCTGTCGACAATGAACTGCAACGGGGAACCCTTTACCCACATCTTGGAATGGAAGAGACGCTCTGCCTCTTCTGGTTCTTCTGGTTCCTCCTTATGGATCTTCATGGTGGCAATGGTGGCATTGGGCTTTGCTATCATTCCCCTTGTTGGGTTTTGGTTCAAATTCAGAGCATGCATCCGATTCAAAATCCTTCAACTCGGCTACCAGTGACTGCTTGGCCCGACAATCACTTGTGTTGTGGGTGGAGCTCTTATGGAACTCACATCACTTCCCTGTGTCCTTTTTTGGATTCGTGGTGTTGTTCTTTGCTTGCGGCTTTGGAGGGTTGTCCTGGGCCACCTCGCCTTGGCTTGGTCCTTTTTTATGTGTTTTGGGGGTACCTTTCCCTTGCTTCTGATTCGCAGACCCAAAGTCTCACTTCTTCTGTTTGAACTTCAGCTCAATCTTGGCAGCATATCAGTATGCCGCACCAAGGGAGGATACATCGAGGAACTCCATTTCCTCTTGAATGTATTTGTGCAGACAACTGTGGTACTTTAACATCGAATGTTTCTATGAATCTTTGATACCCAACTTTGTGCGTAGGGTATGAAACAGATTCGTCAGCTCATGCACATCTTGGTCCCTTTGTTGCCGCAGCATAGTCCATTGTATGTATTTTTCCTCATAGCTCCCCACGGGATAATATTGTTCCTTGATGGAATCTCGAAAAGAATTCCAAGTGGGTGCGGCCGAGAACAGAGAGGGTTCCCCCTCGCCCTGTTGCTCCCAATTGGTTTCCCACCAGTCCTTGACATGGGCGGCAGCTTTGAGGAGTGAAAAAATAATCCTTTCTCGATCGAAAAAGTCATGAACCGAAAAATATCCTTCTAACAGATTCAACCATCTATCTACGACATTTGCATCTATTTGTCCCTCAAATATGGGAATGTCAAAGTTTACTTGTACCTTAAAAGGAGTGGTGCCTCCAGAGTGGTTGTTGGATGTAGATGCACCGACAATGGGAATCCGTTGAAGGATCTGGGAAAAGTTGTCCATCATCGCATTCCTTTGCTTCTCGAGGGCCTCCTTGAGTAACATTTTGATAAGATCTTCTGCTCCCTCATCTTTCTTTTCTTCCCCCATGGCCGATCGTTAGGGTTTGCAAGGCTGATCTTGTAAAGGTTCAACCAGATCGAGCCCCAACTCCTTATACCTCGACCTCGTTGGGAACATGCAAAGAAGGATCGAGAATGAGCAGACCGCTCTGATACCATTGATCCAGATTTATGTAGGAACACAATGAAATATAGAAATACACATAAACATAGAGATGCAGCGGAAATAAGACTTCATTTCATTAATAACAAATGACTGAAATATGCTTACAGACATAATGGAAATAAACTAGCTAGGGCATTGGTAGCTTATCTCTGAGAAGAGATGTGGCGGATACTGGCCTCTAAACTGTCTTACAATGAGGCTCAAAGGCCTATTATTATTGAGAAATAATGGAAAACCTTAAACATCCAAATACCTAACCCTAGGAGATGAAACGCCAAGACTATGGGCCCCATTTGGGTAAATTGTTACATCAACTTCCCAGGGACGTAACTTTGGCATACGATCTTCGTTTGACGCACTCAATACCCCGTTAGAAATATCTATCCAAGCAATACAACTTTTGGGTGAGAAACATCGATCTGCAATCCATGTTGCTCCCCGTTTTCTCAAAAAACGTCGTTTAGGGCCTCAAAACAGCTCTGGAAGTTTAGGACCCAAAAAATAGTAAACTGTGCGGAAACTGAAAAAATGAAAGAAGAAATGGTGGGGGTCCAAGTGTAATTGGTGGGTGGCCACCAATATCCACATGGATCATAAATAAATATGTTGATTAATTAGAATAACATTAATTTATGTAATGATTAAATTAGCATTGTAATTTGATAATGTTAATGCATGATTAATCGATGAGATATGGGAGGGATTTATGACTAATTATAAGAGATTAATTACATAAATATATAATCTCTATAAGGGTATAAAGTATTATAGGGAAGGGTTAGACACTCCATTAAAGAAATTGATTAGAGTAATTAGCGAGTGCACTACAATGCTAGCCTATATAGCAAGTTAAGAGAGACAGTAGGATACCTATATGAAGATACCAAGATTAGATGCTTTAACCTTGACCTAAGACATTTACCTTATGGGAGTAATGTCTTTTTATAGACAAGTATAAAGAAACTTACACCTAACCTTACATTTGCAAGTATAAGTTTGAGTAAAACCTAGAATGTCCTAACTCTTCTCTAATAAAATTTCATTTTGAATGCAGATTCAGTATTCATAATGGTTAGAACTTGGGGAAATCAAGGTCGGGGGCTTCATCGTAAGGACCACCAACGTCGATGCCTCCACCGTCATCGCTTGAATTAGCTATTGTATTGTTCTCCTTAGAGGCTATTAATGAGACATTAAAGGGGTGTCAGTCAATAGATGTGGAAGTGGAATCCCCACCATCTGAGGTGGGTAACCCAAAAGCATTAATGGAATCAAAGGGAGGACCTCCACCGAGGGACATCACCAAAGAACTATAGAAAATCAAACTCCCAGATTTTGTCAGGGGTCGTGCAAGTGAACGTGCAGAGGCATGGTTGGAAAGAATGATGAGGTGTTTCACCTTGAGAGACTATGCTTCTATATCAAAGGCAAAGATAGTGATATTTCAGCTGAGAGACAGTGCCTTGAACTAGTGGGACAATCTGGAGAGACAGTTGCACCTTACTTCAAATACCATCTCTTGGGAGTTTTTTGAAGAGTGATTTAGGAGAAAATATTTTTCTGCTTACTATGAGAAACAACAAGTAGGATCATTTCATGATCTCGTTGAGGGAAACATAACTATGGAAGAGTACAAAATCAGATCCATGGAGTTAGTAAAGTATGTATCATACATGGATACCGATCAGCGGCAAGCAGAACATTTTTTGTATGGTTTAAACCCTAATATAAGGGCCATGGTGTGAATGTGGAAACTATCATCAGTGGTCAAAGCATTTGAAAGTGTTCATTACACAGAAGAGAAAATGATCTTAAATAGAGGTATGAGATCAACTATTCCATAGAAACCTAGATTCATGGGGAAGACGCTTAGGACCTTCTCCATAGGAGGAAGCTCTAGGTCACCTCCTTATGGAAATAGAGTTGCACCTAGAGTAGTTGCAGTAGGTATTTCAATGGAAATGAGTGCAGCATCCCACTCATCACCAATGACGCAGGTAAGTCCACAACCTTCTTGGGGAGAAGTTAGTATGGGTAGGGGTTCCAAGGGAAGGAACTCATTTCAAAGGCCTTCACAGGGAAGTGTGTAGGTTCCACCTCGTGTTACTTGTTCGAGGTGCGGAGGACCTCATTACCAGCATGACTTCCCAGAGTCACAAGAAGGCTTTGTGCATAGAGAGGGAAAGGCCCTGATGGGAAGGGAAAGTAGTAACCACCAGATTTATGTAGCAGTTAATAACCGTCAGGAAGAAAATCAATCCATTGTGGTGGAGTCATCATGTACGCTAAATCATGTCAATGTTAAAAAAAAAATTGATTATGGTGCTACAGATAGTTTCATTTCACCATGTGCATTAGAAAAGTGTGGGTTGGTAGCCTACGAGCACAATGACTTTCAACAAGTCGATATGGCTTCGAGGGAAAAATAAGCAATAGGACCTAGTGTCGATAATTATAATGTAGACCTGGGAGTGTGTACTACTAGGTTGAATATATACGTCACTTTCCTAGGGACGTATGATGTAATCATTGGGGTGGACTAGTTAAAATCTCTTCAATATTTGGTAGATTGCTTCGCAAAGATGGTGCTTTGCATAGATGGTGAAGGAAGGTCAGTAGAGCTCCATGGTATACGGAGGAAGGTTTCTCTACACTTTATCTCTACAATGAAGGTTAAATGTTGCATGAGGCAAGGTTGTCGATTATATGTAGTGGAAGAATTCAATGAAGGGAAGAGACCCTCTCTAGATTAGTATCTAGTTTTGTCAGAATTCGAGAATGTTTTTCCGAAAGAGTTGTCAGGGTTGCCTCATGATAGGGAGATTGATTTTACCATCGAGATAAAACATGGTGAAAATACAATTTCCAATACACTATATAGGATGAAGTCTCCATAAATTTGTGATTTGCAGATGCAGTTGAAGGAACTACTTAACTTAGGGTTGATAAGGCCCAGTGTCTCACCTTGGGATGCACCAGTAATTTCTGTCAAGAAGAAGGATGGTTCCTTACGACTGTGTATACATTACAAGGAATTGAACCGTGCTACAGTGAAGAATAGGTACCCAATACCATAGATGGATGATCTATTTGATCTGATGAAAGGAGAAACATTTTTCTCAAAAGTTGATCTACGATCAGGGTATCACCAGTTAAGGATTAAAGAAGGAATTATTCCTAAAACTCCCTTTCTCCATACTCTCAAAGAAAATTTGGTCATGACTTAGAACCGCATGAAGAAACAGGCATATCAGGGTCATTTTGAGCAAATTAGCTTCAGGATGTTCTCCAAGAATGGTGGCAAGACTCCAAACTCTCCAGACTAATCCAAAAACTACAACAAGATCCTCAAGCTTCTCCAGGGTACTCTTGGAACAATGAAGAGCTTTGCTATAAAGGTCGTATGTATTTAAGAAAACAGATGACCATAAATCCACGATGCTCTGAGTTTCATGTTTTTACAAAACTTATGAATGAATCAAAATTTATTTTCTCTAGGACGGTATGAAACAAGACATATGCACCTTTTTGGTTGAATGTGATACTTTTCAATGCAATAAAGGCGAGGTTGTCAAAACTCCGGTCACATGACAACCACTTCCGCATCCACCTACTATTTGGATGGATATTTCTAAGGATTTCATTGTTGGCTTACCCAAATTAGGAAATAAGTCAGGCATCATGGTGGTTCGAAATATACTCATTTCTATTCTCTTTGGCACCCATTCACAACCTCCATAGTGGCTCAAGTTTTTATGGATAATATATTCAAACTCCATGGCAACCTCATTATATTGTTTCTGATCATGATCCAAATTTTACCAGCAATTTACTGCAAGAATTATTCAAGATCCAGGGAACCCAATTGCATCTTAGCACTGCCTATCATCCCCAGACTCATGTCCAAACTAAAGCAGTCAATAAGTGTTTGGACACATATTTGAGGTGTTTTGAGTCAGATAGAAAAAATCAGTGGGTTCAGTAGTTACCCCTTGTTGAATGGTGGTACAACACCTCTTACCATATTGTCACTCACATGACTCCCTTTGAAGTAGTCTATGAACAAAGGCTACCATCAGTTATCCCATACATGCTAGTTGTCTCCAAGGTTCAAGAGGTTGACTGCAACCTAACAAACTGCACGACTATTATCCATACTCTCAAAGAAAATTTGTTCATGGCTCATAACTGCATGAAGCAATAGGCATATCAGGTTCATTCTAAATGTCAATTTGTTGAAGGGGACCAAGTGGTTATTCGTTGCAACAGTACAAGAAAACTTCACTCAAATCCTAGCACTGTCAGAAAATCACCCCCAAATTTATGGTCCTTATACTATTCTCAAACAGGTGGGCTAGTGGCATACCAATTAGCCTTGCCCAGTCACTCTAACCTACATCATGTTTTTCATGTCTCCTACCTGAAGAAAGTGATTGGCACTAAATTCCAAACCCAGACCGGTATACTAGAGTTGGATGAAGAAGGTTTCATTTGGTTGCAGCCACAAGTAGTATTGCACCAACGTGAGAGTCGTCTGCATCAGCGCACCATCAAGAAATTTTTATTTCAATGGAAGGATAGTCCACCAGAAGATGCCACCTAGGAGTCGGCTACTATTCTACAACAATGTCCTCATCTCAATCCTTGAGGACAAGGCTCTTTTTCAAGGAGGAGAGTGTGTTAGGGACATAACCTCCCTAACCCCTCATGTAGGTAGAATAATATTTTTTTCCATGTAATAAAGGCCAATATTAATAAATAAGACCTAGTTAATAATGTGAACAGGTATAATGTAAGAAAAATTAATAGAAGCTTCTGCTTCTAGAAAGATCTTCCTCTAGATTGTTCTTTTGAAGATAGATTTAGTATAAATAGGAGTAGAAGGCATGAGAAATCTTTGTGTTAAGAATTATTATAATTGAGTGTTCTTTTGTTGGAGGTTTCCCCCTCAAAGAGGCAAATGAGCATTTCTTTCTATCAATAAAGGTATCATTTTTGGTATTTTGGTTCTCTACATTTTTGTTATTCCACTTGTATTTTCTACATTATTTATGTTTTCTGCTTATTACAATAGATCTGGTACCTAACATGATAGTGTGTTTCTTCTTTGGATATTTGTATGTTTCTTAGCTATAAGGTATTCCATTATGTGTGTGGGAGAGTGGGGGGGCTAACACTACTACATATTGAAAAATTTGTGACGACCACTTGCGACGAAAGTACTCTTTCATCACAACATGCAAGAGAAAAAGTTCATTTTTTCTAAATCCATCCCGTATTCGTCGCTATCTCGACGACTCTAGGTTGACTAAATTATTATGGTCAATGTTCGTCGCAAGAGCGACGACTCTAGTTTGTCCGTCGCAAGAGAGACGACTTACCTAACCTTAAAATTGACGGTTGAAAATAACCTAAAATATGAATAAAAAGAATAAATATTTTTAGGTCACATTCGGCGTAATTGCGACGATAATGACCTAAAATTGGAATATAAATATTTGACGATTTAAAGATGTTGCGACAATATTTCTATAACAATGACAATTCCGAAAGGATATTTTTGTGCAGAAGAATGTCGCAGAATGTTGTTAGAGATGGGGAAAAAAGTAAAGCAGGTGAAAAGGGTGATGGTAGATGTTATTGCCCTTGTAATAAATGTTGCCTCAGACGTCCCGTAAGAATTTTAATAGCAACAACTACAAAACATTGTAGGAAATATGGTCACATTGATGGCGGATCGAATGAATATCGTCCCATGGTAATTAGCTATATATTCATT
>ML801069.1:274414-284419 GCA_009831015.1 Picea engelmannii
ATGGATAGACTATTGGCATGCCTTAACGATATGGGAGGGTTTATGGACTCAAATTTGAGTGACACACCCACTTTATTCCATCATCACTTCATCATGTAAACCATAAACCCTAATTTTCTTTCAGAGTACCCAATTTGGTTGACACAAGTTTTAGGCTTCCGTCGGTCTTTTATATGTCTCATCAACCTTTAGTATTTGTCATTGTTTGGTCAATTGTTATTCACGAAGGGGATAAGCTGAGGCATTCTTGAAATTTCCTCGAGCTCTTCCAATATTGACTTGTATTTTATTCATCTAAATGTCGTCAACTATCTACCATAACATCTAAGAAAGGAAATGATTTTTCTAATGGAATATTCCCACCAAATTAGAATTCAACCTTTGTCCCCTTGGGGCCTTGGACTTAGCTTCCATATTTTTGGGTGGATAACTTCCCCCACTCCCCTTTTGAACAAGGGGTTAGCTTCCATATTTATACTATCGTTAATTGTTTCTATTCTTAAATATGTTAATTGCTTGGCTAGCAATTATATCCTCCACTCAATTCCCATTATGATGTGTTGAGGTTCATTCTTCATTTCTACATTAATTTTTTGATTGGGTATACGTTCCCTGTATTTAATAACAACTTAGTTAGTATGGGAATGGGATACCTTCATTGAATTTTACATTTACCAGTGGTAACATTGGTCAAGTGTGATGGGTAATTTTCCTTCTCATCATTCACTTGAGTGGATTCTTCCCTTTGGGTTTAGTTATTAGTTTTGATTCTATATTATAGAAACAAAAAAATTAGATTATCCATCTTCCAATGCTACAATGATCCACTATCAAATGATTTATTTCCTCTAAGCAATCCTCTAGTTATACTACCCTTTCCCTTTGCATTCATATAGTTCATCTTGCCTGCTTCTAGAGGATTCTCTAGAAATAGCCAACTCCTCATTCACTATTGCAACTTATTAAATCAATAATTATTCAATATTATCCTTTTTTTGAATGCAGTTGTGTTGCTTCACTAATCATCAATGACTATTTCTCCTTCTTGGTGGTCACAATTTTGGTTTCTCTAATTATTTTTGTCTCCATCATAACGATTATTCTATAATCACCATCTAATATTATTAAATTGGGTAGAGTGAGATCTTCTATTTCCATATGAAATTGAAATAATTAATAGTCCAATTGATAATGTTGCAGTGATCCTTGGAATCTATTGAATGAATTCAATATGAAATGTTCATTAATCACCTTGTCGAAGAAATTGATGGATTTTATTGTCAACCAACAACTCTAGTGGCCTCAATTTTGATTTCTCTAGCTTTCCCCATGTATCCTTCATCATATTGTTTACTATGTAACCATCATCCAATAACATAGTGGTTAGAGAGAAATCTCCTATTTCCATATGTATTTTTGTGCTCCATCCTTGTCTAAGATCATAATGTTTGTAACCTATACTCCTTGTTTCATTGTATCAATAAATTTTTGGTATTAATGTCATTAATAGTCTAATTGATTGTCACAATAGCCCTCTGAATATGTAGAATTAATTCTTCCCAAGTTTCTCATTGATAACCTTGTTGAAGCCCTAGTTATAGATTTAGCATCTATCAACTCATTGTTCAATAATGTGTAGGTCAACATGAATTCTAGAGTTTTATTATTTGTATCATGCATTCCATGTTCTATGGAAATCAACACAAATTCTCTCTCTTGTGTTAGTTTGAACATTCTTTTCATTTGGTTCCTCATTTCTCTAGTGTGTGTTGGTTGACATAGATTCCTTTGTCTTTGTGTCAACAAACACATTCTACTTAATTGTTTTCTTAATACAATGAATTTACAATTCTCTACTAATGATTCTCCTGTTATTTTGGTGTCACTAGACACATCTTCCTTTTCACCTATGCCAATTGACATAGCCATGACCTTTGTATTCTCGAGATTGTAGGGCCATGTTATGGTAGGCTTTGATGTTGTTTCAGTGCTCTTCATGACGAAATGTTGTATTAGGTGTTATGGTAGTTAAGCTCATTAGGAGTTACAAGTCAAATAAAGGTTACATTGGTTTAGAATTGTGCTTTATAGGGATTAGGGTTTAATGTTTATAGGGGTTGGATATGGCAAGAATTAAGGGTTAGGTGTTAGGGATGATAAGGGTTATAGTGTTATGGATTAAAGTGGTTATATGGTTTGAGTATTATAAGGATTAATTTTTGTGAGATATAGGTATTAGGTGCTTAGGGTTAATAAGTTAGGCTTTAGCTATCTGGGGTTTATAAGTTAGAAATAATAGAGGTTATAAGTGATTAGGGTTAACATAGATGATAGGCTAGTACTAATAATGGATATATGTAATAGTTAATGTACATGTTTGGGGTTATAAGGGTTAAAGATTAGGGTTAAATTTTCAAGGGTTTAGGGGTTTGGGATTCTAAAAATTGTAGTGGTTATGAGTCAAATGCATTTGGGGAAATAAATTATAGTGATTATAAGGGTTAATGGCCATAGGTTCTTAGGGGTTAGATGGTTACTCGGTAATAGTGGTTTTACGTAATATTATTAAAAATTATAGTTATAGGGGTTTAGGCGGGATCTAGAAGAGATTTGGTGAAGATATCTACTTGTTGATCTACTAAAGGAACAATGATTCGCACAAGCTATCCTTGAGCATGAGGTTGCCAAATTTAGTGCATCCAAATATCCATGTGTTTTCTCTTCTGATGATTCATTGGATTATGAATAAGCTCAATGGTACTTTGATTGTCACAAAGGTGGAATGAGTTTGTGGAGGAAGACCAAGTTGATCAAGCATCATCTGTATCCAGGGAAGATGCTTCTCGACATGAATTTCACTAGCATAGTTGTCGTTAGTGGAGAAGAGAATAACAACTTGTTTCTTCTTAGAACACTAACAAATTGGTCCAGAGCCAAGAGAAAACAAGTCGCCCAAGGTAGATATTATCTCATCAAGATCGCTAACCTATTGGACATTAAAAAATCCAAGGAGGCAGATATGAGTACGATCGGGCATGGATGGTACTCGGTTCTCCATATTTTCAATGGTCATCGAGGGGGCAGCAAAAACCGCAAGACGTGTGGTTCTCTTTCAGATGTTGGACCCTATCTCTGGTTGAACCGACTTCAGGGTGGGAAAGTCGTTAAAAAGAAAAGATAACTCTTCCTAGGCCCCCGATGACATCTCCAGATTTCCTAACATTGTCGTCCACCACCGTGTCCTAGTTTGGGAATATTGACCCAACTCTCTTTCGATGTTCATGTAGAGTTCACCCTTGATACAAGGATTCCCCATCTCTTAGGATTGACTAACCGGCCATGTCCAAGTGATGTTCACATGGGACATTTCCCCACTTCACTCTTCAAAGTTCTCATTTGAATATTTGCTACTACAACCAAGATCTGCACCAGGGGCACATGTTAATATCATGAACAAAAACTATATATTATATAATATATTCATATAGCATATAACATATTATATAAAATATGACATATAATATAAAAAAAAAAATTATAAAATAAAAATATATATATTATATAAAATATAAAAAATATTTGTAAAATTAAAATATTGTTATATATATGTTATTGTTATTTATTGTTATATATTTATATATATTGTTGTTATAAATATTGTAAAATATTTATAAAATTAAAATATTGTTATATATATGTTACATATATAACATATATATGTTATATATGTAACATATATATATAACATATATATGTAACATATATATGTTATATATGTTACATATATAACATATATATGTTACGAACAGAACCCAACTGCACCCTAAAACCATTCGCAATATTGCGCACAGTGAAAACAGAATCCGACCAACGCCATAACCCCATTCGCATTACACAGTGAACAGAACCCCGCGACCGGCCTAACCCCATTCGCATTGCACAGTCCACAGTCAAACCGACCCCTAACCCCATTCGCCCTAACTCGTCCTGTTCAAACTCGGCCGACCCCATTCCATGCATTGATCCCTGAACTCGGTCGACCCCATTCCATGCATTGATCCCTGAACTCGGCCGACTCCATTCCATGCATTGATCCCTGAACTCGGCCGACCCCATTTGGACCATTCTCATTCATCTCGATCCACAAAGGTAGACAGAGACCCCAGAAAGAGACGTAGTGACCCCAGCAAGGAGCCACAGAGACAAAGAGTGACAAAGAAGCGAACTGGACCAACAATGGCTTCCATTCCAGTAAATTTTCCTCACTCTGTCCTTTTCAAAATTTTCATTCTAAAAAGTCTAGGGCACACATGCATCATCATTTGAATGATATATTCTATATATTTGATCTAGGGAACCATGTTTGAATTAGATATTCTGCAGATTTGAGTTAGGGCATATTCGAATTTAAATCTGTGCCAACCATCTAAAACAATTCAAGAATCCATCTAAAATACCATAACTGCAAATTGGGCAGTCAAACAGTGTGAAATATCCTACATTCCAAGTGTTTGTCAAAATTCCACACTCAGAAATTCATATAAAATTGCTATAGCAATGAGTAAATTCATAACAACCTCTATAAACATTTCAGTGGCAAATTGTTTGACGAAAGGCCAACACAGTAAAACCAAGAAAAAGACCAAAAATAATTGAGTGGGAATTTTACAGTTTTAAATGCACACAAAGCTCTTCATTAGGTTGGTAAATTGAGAACATTCATTTGAGGGATAATGTTTTGTGGGCACCCCCAACCCCTCTAGAATTTAGTGAAATAATGATAATTTTGTAACCAATTTTTAGGTATTCCCTGCTCTAAAGACCCCATTGATGGTGAGTTGTTTACCCTCTCTTACTTCTTTCCTTGCTTGACACTTATCCAATGATATATCTGATTTCCTTTCAATAGTAGACAGCATTTTCTTGTCCATGGCTAGTCCCCCCACCAACCCCCTTGGCTCCATCTCGAATTATTTTAATGATATTAACAAACATAAGCACTTTAGGGCAATTTTTTTAGACTTCTTCTTAGGGTCATTTGTGGGTAGAAGGGATTGTGACTTAGTCTCTTTGACCAAAACATTATTCGTTTGGACATGGAACAACTTAGTATCATTAGAAGCAAATCTCGTATATACAAAGGGTACTCTACATTCCCCCATAACAATCTTATTCTAAATGATCTCCCCCAGCTCCTATAATAACTCTTTTGAGCCAGACCTTCCATCGACCCTTTTTTATCCAATTAGGGACTCAAACATCGAATGAGGACCATCACTTGTTAAGTCCATATGTTTAGCAATAGCCTCATAACCAATTGGAATCGAGAAGCCATTAAGAACATTATGAAGGTGCAAGAACATGTATGAGATATACATACCTCTTTTATCTGGAGATGTTGTTGGAGTTAATGTGTCAGGTTGTGTAGAATCCTTTCTAGATGCCAGATGATGAGGATCATTCTTCAGACACCCAACTTCATGACAAAACACACAACAAAAAAGAGTCTCCAACACTCTAATTTTTGTTGGAATTTCCAATTTCTCCATTCTATATCCATATCCAATTTTAATAATAGACCTTCTATAAGGTCTAATTCAACCAAAATACGCCCAACCATGGGATCTTCCTTCTCCATACATTGATCCTCCAAAGCAACAAATCAACCAATGGTATTTCCTATGCCCTCCAATATCTTGCTATTCCAAAGCTCAATGGGTAAACCAGGCAACAATACCCATATCTTTTGAATGAATGTAGGTTCCCTTTTTGGGTCAAAGCCCAACATCCACCTCTTGAGACATAAACTTGATGGGCCCCATAACTAGTCATTCCAACAAAAGGGTTGCATATGCTTTATATTGCACGAGAAAACATACCCAACCACATACAAGAATATGAAAGGATGAAAAGTACCCCAACATAGGCTTCTAATGCTCACCCAACCACAGTTTGAAAGAGACACCTTTAACAATCTTGCCTGTAAAATCTCCCAACCACTGCCATGGTCATCAAACCTTTTGAGTGCTCAACATAAAATGTTCTAATTCTTCTTTGATGTGGCACTTATACTCCTTTTTTCATTGGCTTAGGGTGAACCTGTACAAACTTAAAACAATCTTTAATTGTGACTTTAGGTTAGGAACAACCTAAAAATAACTTAAAGTTGTTTCTATTAATTAAATTTTCTTTCATTTGGATCCCCTCCTACTAGGGATGCCCTCATCATAATCAAATATAACATCAAAATTTGTCCTTCCAAGTGAATTTGACCTTCTTTTTGCTTAATTAGTCATCCATTAAGGTCATTTATTTCCTTCTTTTGTAGCCACAATGTCAATGAAGCATGTGTTATGCCTCCATTGGACCTTGTTTCACCATAGAGATACTTTATAATTCCACATGGCACAATTTCAAGAAATATGTTCCTCCATTAGCTCTTTTTTTTCAAATGCCTTACTCTGAACTTTCTCCATTGTAGGTATTTTTTTTGTATTTTTAGTTTTTTCTTACTGTATGTCATGCTTTAGCCACCTATTGAAGTGTGGCATTCATCTTCTACATAGTGCTTCATTTATCCATGGAGTTCGAGCCTTGGTTTCAATCTTTGGAACAAGGCTCTCCATCAATGATGCAACAAAAATGTAATGAAATCCATGTATCCATGCCTCAAATGTGCCAAGTCGAACAAAATGGTATCTCTTGGTGAAATTTTCCTCTAGAACATCCTCCAACAAGCCAACCATATTTCTCCACACCTTGGATGATGAATGGTGCTATGGAAAGATGGAATAAAGTGCATAGCCTCCACAACTCGTAATTGCCATTGAAGTCTAAGGATGTTTTGTTGTGCTTGGATGACACCCACATTTTTAGGGGGTAGCAACTAGTTCCACCTAGGCATTTCACTCCCTTGTGGGGTGTGAGAGAACTCTAGAATCTCTATTGTACCTAGAAGGTGAATCAATAGGTTGGCTACCCATTGGGTTAGGGTGAACTTGTACAAACTTAAAACAATGTTTAATTGTGACTTTAGGTTAGGACCAACCTAAAAATAACTAAATGTTGTTTCTATTAATTAAATTTTCTTTCATTTGGATCCCCTCCTACTAGGGATGACCTCATCATCATCAAATATAACATCAAAATTTGTCCTTCCAAGTGAATTTGAGCTTCTTTTTGCTTAATTAGTCAACCATTAAGGTCATTTATTTCCTTCTTTTTCATCCACAATGTCAATGAAGCATGTGTTATGCCTCCAGTGGACCTTGTTTGACCATAGAGATAAATTCTAATGCCCAAATCATTTGATAGAAGTGGGGCTTGTTGCAGGGATGGAGGTGACTAGGGGTTGTTCCCCTACTACATGATGCTCTGACAACTCTTTAGATAAGACGATGGGTTGATCATCACTCTGAAGGTATTTCTTTTCTACAACATCGACCAATAATTTATTGCCTTATGCCTTTCAACCAACTTATTGAAAAGCATATCCATGGGATTATTTGATAGGCTTGCAAAGTGGCATCAAGTTTCTTCCTTCTTTCCATGCAATGTTGAAGAAAAAAATCCTCGTCGTAGAATTATTTCAAGAGCCTACTCACAATCTCAAAATCCTGCAAATTGCTTTGATGAAACTTTAAATTGAAGATACAACCCTTAGACAATCTTTATGAAACCATTAATGTGTTGCAATTCCTCTCAACGTACAAACGAACAATTTCATCATAATATCCTTATGAATAACGTTTAGGTATGCCATAAAATCCCTAGTCGTGACCTCCATTTGTATTTTCAGTATATGAGATGGAGGTCCTAAGGTGCTAAGTATGTAATGGTGGGGTCAGTTGTTAAGATGATGGGGAGGTAGGGTTTAAGGGAATGTGTTTCACCTTATTTTTAATACTAAATGCAAAACAAATTCATCATAACATCTTCATGAATGATGCCCATGCAGCCAAATGCACGTGGAATATGTGTCACTTATCATGCAACATGGATTAGGTAGATACCCTATCTTACCACCACTTCCCTTTCCACCCTTGAGTCCTTATTTAATTCCATAGGTTTAACATGTGTTTTTGTTGTTGTCAGGATTTGGTGGTCTATGCTTGTCATGCAACATGGATTAGGTAGGTACCCGTGTTCAACCCTAGGTTTCTTTGATTCCTACAAAACTATTATTGTTTCCCTATAATATTGGGGTTTAGGATGGCCTTGTGGGAGTTGACAATGCAACACATGGGGGTTAGCAAAAATTAGAGGTGTTTTGTGTCGTGTGGTTCCTCTTCCTTGAGTAAAGGGTGCCTAGTCGGGTTATCCTAGTCTAGTATTTATATTTTTCTATACCATTTCTAGAAGTTATGGCATTGCTCAAGTTCAAGTGAGAATTTTTTGTTTAGGTTCATTACGCACAAACCCAACAAACAACAACCTTAATACTATTTTTTTCCTAGATCCATATGATAAATTTATCATGTCCTTAGTGTTTTCACATTTTTAATATGTCATTAATATGTCCAAAATCAAGAGGGGTGTCACATTAAATTAGGTGGTTGACCACTAATATTGGTAATTGCACCCTAGTCTAATTGTGCATCCAAAACTAAAGATATAAAAAATTTATTTAGAACTGTGAATATGATGATTGACTACTAACCAACAACATGTGCAAATGCAACTGAAGGTACAAACAAATAGGTACCTGTCATATATTTCTTCATCGAGTGAGGAAATCTTAGGACAAATAGAGGCCGGAAATGCAACTGCATCTAGTAGATATGATAAGAAAATAAGGACCAGAGGTGAAAAAGTCAGAATAAAATTTTGTAGATGCGTGAAATTTTTTCTTGCCGAAGGAGGATCATGCTCTTATGATGATGAGAGAATAGGATACATACACGTTCCACTCAGGTAGAAGCATATGGTAAAGCAATGGGTACCTAAGGAACTACCTCCTATAGATGTTGACTTCGTTGTCAACAATAGGACATATCGCATTGTACCATCCTCCTTGCATGGCTTGGGGCTATTTTCCTTGGATGGAATAATTGTAAAATACAATACAATAACTAAATTGATGGACTATGTCGGGCCGTGTTACAATTATAACGATTGGATGTGGATGGTCTGGTACATGCGAAGTATGCGGAGATATGCACTTGCTGCAAATTATATACAACTAATAAACAAGGATAAAAATAAGGGAGCGACTATCTATATTGATGGAAGGCCTAAAGCTTCCGGCAATATCGCAGGGTTTATAAACAACACATGACCCAGGGCAACAAACAAACAACCGAATTGCATATTTGAGGGACGTGAAGAGAATCGGGTAGTCCTGTGCACAATAAAATAGATAGCTCTCGAGGAAGAGTTATTAGTGGATTACCATTTGAATCAAATAGAAACATTGACTAATAGTGTGCAGGTTCTTATGCAACACCTCTTTAAGAAACCTCTACTTATTGCATTATATTTTGTTATTATCTTTAACATTGTTGTAAATACTATCTTTAACATTGTTGTTTTGTTATCATTAACATTTTTTTAAATATTTGGGGGTTCTAATTATATTTTAATGTGGCAGGATGATCGTGGAAAAGGGTCGGCCGCAAAACATGTAAATGATTATCAATTTCCACTTTCATTTTACGTTGTTTTTATTATTTGCTTATATAATTTTATTGAAATAACATTGTTTTTGCTGAAATTATATGTAGTCAACAGGCCATGTGGATCATGATTCGGCCGATGAGGAGGGATTTAATTATTGCATTGATCTGATGCTCTTATTAAAAAAAAATATCATTAAAGCTAACAAGGAACTTGTTAGCTTGTTAGATCGTCCAGAACAAACTTTGGACGTCAAAGAAAGGATCAAGCTCCTTATGTCACAACTTAACACATATAAGGTAATAACCATAATTAAAATTTTATTTTTTTAATGCACTCATATGTTCAATTATGATACTTTGTTCTTTAACTATTACATTATCTCACGAA
>ML801069.1:295318-307588 GCA_009831015.1 Picea engelmannii
AATTGTTATCTTCCCTATCCTATATGCTCACCTACAACCACTATATTTCATCCAAAGTCTACAATTTTCCTCTTCTTGATGTTGATTTTGGTTAATTTCCAAATTGGTATGGGTTGGAAATGGATAATAAAACATGAAATATGAAGAGAATTAATGTTAGAGTGCTTCCCACAATGTTAGAGTCAATGACAATGATATCATTGGTGGAAATGATGGATGACATTACCTATAACTAGCGAAATGTAGAACTCTTACACTTCCCATGGCATGAATATTGTACTCAACCCATGCTCACATTATTATGTCAAAAGACTTTCCCCACCAACCTCTTACATAGATTCAAGGATTGGTTGATAAGTCAAAGAAGATATATGGCTTCGTTTAAGGCACATTGTAGAAAAATATGAGTTCTGAGAATGACTTTAGAGATAGAGGATTTATTTTCCCATAGGTCCCCTTTCATCTTCAACTATAGTGGAATCATAGTGCCTCTCATGCCTTCATGTGTTTTCTATGGTGGGTTGCATCACCATACATTGAATCACTTTGAAGGCCTAATTACTATTTAACTATTTGAGTGAAGGTCAATTGAGTTGTGTTAGAGTCTTAGGATTGTGTTTTGTATTTGTAAAATACACCATGTGAAACTCTTACATCAAAGCCATACATTGTCATTGACCTATTGAAATAATTATTATCAAATAGTTGTTGTACCACCCGAGCACGTATTTCAGTTTAGACACATTTTATGAGTATTTCATCTTCTATATTGCATTATTTATTTTATATGTAACCTTGTAGATTAGAAATATTTAAGAAATTTTAAACTATAGTGAACTGCATATCCTCCATCCATTTCCTTAGGCTTCATGGCCTCCCTCCATTCTTATGAGAACTTCAAGCCTTAGCAATTCTCTTGAACCTCTCGTATGGTAGATGATGCACTAGATACATATGGTTAAGATGGATTTTGATTATGCATGGGATGCTCAAGCATGGGATGATATTTTATTAGGTAGACTCCATATCTAATCTTCTTGCACAATGTATTCCAAATGCTAAAACTCCCTTAGATAGTGTTTCACTTGAGTTTTACATGGCGTCTTATCTTATGTATTGTGTATGTGTGAGCCTTATTTTCCTCGCTTGACCATGGATAATTACTTAATGCACATGTCCCTAGTGAAAAATATTTCATAATGGTACACATATTCAACTTGGAGGCCAAATATTTCATCTAAAGGGATTATGTTGAAGGTGATGTTCATGGATATTGAGCCTTACAAATCCATTTATGGAATAAGCCCCTTATTGTCCTCCCTCTCTTTGTTATGGTAAAGTCCTTAAGACCCATTCCTACTATGAAAAAACTCATTATTATACCCATATCCTACTTATATGACAAAGATTCACTTTAAAGGAACTATGTTGTAGTTTGAGGCCTTGATCATGGGCTATTAGATCAAGAATATTAACTTAGGTCCTAATTCCCTTGACTTCTTACCCAACCATCGTCAAGGCTCTAGTACCCATCCCTAATGCATAAAACCTTCTAATGGCATCCACATACCATTGCAATGATAATTATATCTTATATAGGGCATGTTTTATGGTTTGTGGCCTTGTCCATGGCCCTTGTAGGTCCTCGAAAGATTCATTTAGAGCATAAGGGATTTATTGTCCTCTCATGCACATTATCAAGGCATTGAGACCTATCCCCATTATCCAAGGAATTATAGGAGAAACCATGTTCCACTTGGAGGATATGGTAATATTAATATTAAATAGGTAATATTAATATTAAAATTGCAGCCTAAAATTTTTTTTTTATTTTTTTTTTAAATAAATATTACTCATCGCACTTGCGACGACAATCATACACTTGCGACGGATTTCCTATATAAACAACAAAAGTGGTCATCGCAAGTGCCACGACAACTTAAACTGTTGCGACAAATTTGATATACAAACAATGAAAGTTGTCGTCGCAAATGCGACGACAACATAAATTGTTGCAATGAATTTGCAATACAAATAATGAAAGTTGTCGTCGCAAGTGCGACGACAACTTAAATTGCTGCAACGAATTTGCAATACAAATAATGAAAGTTGTCATCACAATGGTCGTCGCAATTGCGACAACAACTTAAATTGTTGTGACGTAGTTGCTACATAAACAATAATAGTTGTAATCTTAATGGTTGTCGCAAGTGCGACGATAACTTAAATTGATGTGACGTAGTTGCTACATAAACAATGTAATTTGTCGTCGCAATGGTCGTCTCAATTGCGACGAAATGTTGGTTTCACTTAGTTTGCATTTATTTTCGTATTGGCGACGATTTTTCTCTTTTGTCGTAGTTGTGAGAAGTTCCCTACGATCGTCGCTATTGCGATGGTAATTCAAATTCGCCGCAATTTCCACGTGACATAAAACGACGTTTCAGAGACTCAAGATTCATCGCAATGTCCATGACATAACGTCGCAAGAGTGTCGAAATAACCGTCGCAAAATGAGACAAATTTGCTAGTGTAAGGTCAATGCTAGAGAGATGTTGTAACAATTGTTCAAATCTTACACTAGATGTTGCAACATTTGTGATTTTGTTGCTACATTTTGTACATTGCTAATTCATAATTGTATTCATGATTTTTATTTGATTGACATGGAAAAATCTACCAAAAAAACATGTTTTTATTTGTATCCTCTTCTCATATGATTGTACATTGTATTTGAAAGTAGTATTCTGGAGTTATGTAAAATAAATTGCGTTATCCTCCCACTAAAACTAAGCCCAAAATTTTGACTGTAGTTTCAACTGATATTCTATGGGCATCAGTCCAAGTCGAAAATTTATCCCATTTTCAACATATTTCTCATCCATAACTATTTCGACCCAATTTTCAACCTAGATTTCAATATAAATAATATTGTCATATACCAGGTCATATATAAGTCAATATTAGGGTCCAATAATGGATGAAAATATGTGTTGTTACAAATGTCAAGTATAATGAAATATAGGTTGAAAATTTTCTTTTCATATGATAAATTTAACAATATATCATCGAAATAAATATTTCTATAAAATTTAAATGGTTAATTAATGGATATTGTAGTTTGTCGTAATTATTAGATTGCAATATAATTTATTGTAAGTTATTGTAATAATATGCATATAATTTAATTTGTCATAATAATATAATATATTGTAACTTTATGCTTATCAAGTTTTCTCATAACTTTATTATTATCGTCTTTTGTCATAATATTAATTATGCCTACAAGTTTGTAAGGATATTGAAATTTACTAAATACTTTGTGATTGCAGTATAGTTTTGTAATATCATGCTTATAGAGTACTAATTTTTCGTAATAGTATGCACTTTTCTAGTATTATTATTTTGTAGTAGCTTTCTAATTTCAATTTTATTATTAATTTATGAGTACTTTGCATAATGAAATAATATATTGATAAATTCAACAAACAGATTAGGACCTCATATTGTAGTGTTTAATTCACCTTAAAATTTTCAATTCATAAACATATAGATCAAACATAGTGTAAATGTCACCAAACATTATTCATTGCAACACAATTATAATTAAAAACATAATAATAAATCTAAATTAGAGGCATCATAATGTATATGAAAAATAAACAAGTGTAATTACCAATTTATATTATAATTATAGATCTGTATTACATCTTATTTTAATATAACATACACATCAACATATTTTTATTGAAGTCATGTAAAATAAGACAAAAGGTTTACATAAGTCACAAATATTAGCTAAGTTGTGAATCCAAAAGTTACATGCATCCTCAATTTAGATCATTATTTGTGACCACATTCATAATCTTTGTCAATAGTCCCTAAATTTGTGGGAATATCAGTGTTTATTCGCAAGTGTTTACTTCTAGTTATGTATGGAAAAACAAACCATCTTTTCTCCTCTAAAACATCTAGATGAAAAAACACTTGACTACAATGGCTTGGCCACACATATGGCTCATTTTTACTTAGTAAAAATTTAGTTGAGTCAATTGAAAGAAAATGGTTATTTTCATATATCCTTGCATAGGATATATTAAAGAATTCAAACCACTTGCACTTTAATAGAATTGACTTAATTTATTCACTATATTATATCTCAATAATTTATTGCATAGTTTCAACATATTCTAATTCACTATCAATAATACTCTTATCTAAATCACATGCATGATTAATTTGTGGGAATTCCATCATAATTCCACAATCTTTTGTCTTTCACTTCTCATATGTCATCTTCATACAAAATTGATGGTTGTATGCATACATTGAATGGTGCAAACATATTTGTTATACAATTTTTAAAAAATTAATGAGTAAAAAAATGCATATATCTATATGTAACTAATATATGTCATGAGAATGGTTGGTTTAATCATTTAAACATGAATATGAGCAGTATTCATTGTACTTACATGTAGCTATATGCAATTATAATTATTTATGTATTTGGCATGTTATCACATAGTATAGCACTTGTGCAAAGCCTTCACAAGATGCAAGATAAGTGTAACATATGGAAGTAATTATCATTGTCACCTAAGCAGTTGCTTCCCTCATTTTAGTGAAGGATTGAGATCCAACATAATGGAGAATTCTTTGGAAACCTCAAAGAATCCTATAGCAAGTCAATACAAGTCTGCATCCTCTTATCTTGGTTACTTGATTGTACCACCAACTAGATCAAGGTGCAAGACTAGGTCAAGGTGCTTTAAACAAGGCAAATTCAATGTGTGTGAGGGGTGTTTCCTAGACAATGAAAGGTATCCAGCGGAATAAAAGAATCAAATAAATTCCCTGAAACACTAGTTATCAAAGAAAAAGAAAAGGATGTAAATAAACTTGAATAAAGATGGTTCACTTCAACATATGACAAGTTTATTGACAACAACAACTAAATAGTCATAAACTAGTAAAGAATGCAATGAGAGAGGCATTAAATTAATCTAAAACATTATCAAACCAATTAATAATGATTGTTGAAATGAAATAGCATGAAAATACTTTAAATAAGTGCAATGTCCCAAGCCCTAAAGGCTGAAAATTGCAATAATGTAGCAATAAATTATGTTAGAGATGATTCTAGATTAATAATGCAAGACATTAAGCTAGGAATGGTAAAGAAATGAATATGCAATGACACTATAACTAAAACTACCACGAGACATAAAGAAGAGAGGGAGGTTTAGGTTTTAAATCACTTGCAATGGAGAAAAGACAAGTCACATCTAGATTCCTTGAGCATATGGAGTCTAACATGCAACTTCTATGGAGAGAAAAGGAAAGGAAAAGACTTGAAGGTTGAACCCTAGGGTAGTCCACTACAAACCCTAGGTATTAGTGTTCTAGAAAAGAAACATAGAGTAGTCCACTACAAACCCTAAGAGGCCATCCTATGTCTTTTAAATCCCTTAGCAAGGGATCTAAGAGGATCTTGGTTAAAACCCTGGAGTAGTCCACTGCAAACCCTAGAATCTTAACCTATAAGGGAAAAGCTAGGATAGTCCACTATAAACCCTAGAAAAACCATTATGTCCTTCAACAATATTTAAATGAATGATAACATGGAAGATAGTGCACTACAAATCTTCCTCCTTAGGGTTTTAAAACAAGACTTATCTAAGAGAAACAAGATAACATGCAAAATCACCACTTTGATCAAGCATTTAGTTAATACATCAAGAATAAACCATTCAAGACTTGAAAAGAACACTTACTAGTCAAATCATTTAACATAAAGAAACCCTAGAAATGTAATCATCCACAAAATATTTGCAAAGCATCCACTAGATTAGTCTCCAAAAAGTGCACATGAGTACTCCATAGTGAGAGAGAAGTAAATAAGACAAGTGTAGAAGTGATTCTCCACAATATGAGTTATGATTTACAAGTGAGGAAGTGTTAGCCTATATATATGACGAAACCCTAGAAATTTACCCCTCTAGAAGCCCCTAAAATACATTAAATCCAGGATACAAGTTGGATAGGTCTATACCAACTCCTTAATAGCCTCCAACATAAATATAAAATGTAAATACATCAAAATATCCCCTCAAAACTCAACACATGTGAGAGTGAAGGTCAAAATGATGTTGGTGTCGTCTCCTCTAAGGGTGTAAGAGCCTCCAAAGGAAACGTCTCTCCTAAAGGTTAAAAACATCATCAAGGTTCATGTCCTCTCATCCCAAAGGTCACATCTCATTATCACCAAGTGATAACTCATCATCATCAATGCTAGGTCAGCCTAGTGCAAAGTCATGTCAAATCAATCATGATGTCATCCTCAATATACCAAACGTCCTAGGTCACAATATCAACATGAGTAAGACTCCATCATCCCTCTCAAGGGATATACCATCATCACCAAGTGAAACATCATCCAATCAAACCTTAATGTCCTCACGTGGTGCACTATCCAACCTATGGGCTTCCTACCCTCTCAATGGCACATTAGGTTGTATTTGCAATGCCCAAGTTCATATTTGCAATGTCCAAGGTCTAAGATCTCTTGGAGGATATCGAAAGGCATTCCAAGTCATCAAAGAACCAAACACTTAGTATTAAGGTGCAATGCCCTTTGTATAATGCACAAGGTCTTGGGTACAAGCATGAAGATATCCTCCCAAGGGCCATATCAAGCCCGGTGCATCATCATCAAGCAAGGTTCACAAAATCAGGTAAGACCTGTAAATGTGTTGACCTGCATAGAATAGATCTAGATAAACAATGATACACACATTTGCAGAGAGAATTGGAAAAAGAAGAAGAAGGAGAGAAAGAATGGAAAGAATTCGCATTAACCGTTATGAATAATGAATAATTTACACATGATATACTCTGTATAACTCAATGAGTTCGACTTGAGGTGAACCAAGTCGCCATAGTGGTGGTCTATAGTGATCTGGACACACACTAGTAGTTACGGGAGTGAACTGCCACCTATTCTAGTCTCTCAGGCAGTTACGAGAGTGAAGAGTTAACTAGTCAACTAGTCTTCAGTTAAATGACTGAACAGAAAGTAGTGAGGAGTTAACTCAAGGAATCAAGGCTAATGCACCACTTTGGTGATGATACCAAGGCAAGGTCGAATTGGTATGGTGATGATCCCAATGTTGCATGGTGATGATCCCAATGCAACATCTAAACTCAACTAGTCAAACTGAAGTGTGAACTGAAAGAGAATATTCTCCAGGAGGAATATTCTCTCCTAAAATATAGGAGACTGGATAAAGACTAATTATGACTAATGAACAAATAAAAACCTTAGGAAAAATAAATCCTAGGTGTGTGTGAAGTAACTCCAACACCCCCCCTAAACATCACTATGGTGAAAATAAAGATTGGGTCCCGGCAACAAGGCCATGTTAGGTACCTAAGTACAAAAGATACACTGAAAATAAAGTGAGGAAAGAGGGAAAACCTCGTGGGAAAAACCCCCCCTCAAGGTATGATGTATGTAAAAAGAAGAACTACAGTTGCTAGGCAACGGTGTCCTTCACTCCAAGACAACCTCACAGAGAATGGAATTTCTGCTCAGTGAAGGTCTTGGTGAAAATGTCTGTCGTCTATTCTGCTGAAGGACAGAATTGTAAGTCAATGATCCCCTCATGTACTAAGTCCTGGATGTAGTGCATGCAGATCTCAATGTGCTTCATCTGCTGCCTCTGAACTGGATCTCTGTAGAACTTCAGAGTGCTCTGGTTGTCACACCAGATGACGATCGGACGATGAAACTGAATGCCCAACTTAGTAATAAAATGTTGTAACCACATAGCCTGAATGGTTATGTTAACTACCCCTCTGTAGTCTGCCTCGGCTGAAGATAGAGCAATGGAAGCTTGCTTCTTGCTCGACCAACAGATAGGCTTGGAACCAAGACTGAGTGAGTAACCAGATGTGGACTTGCGGTCAATGATATCGCCAGCCCATTCAGAATCAGTAAACCCAATGAGAGCTAATGTAGAGTCTGTTGCATAATGAATACCAAAGGTGATCGTGCCCTATACATATCAAAGGATATGCTTTGCAGCTTTCCAATGTAGCTCATGCGTCTCCTGCATGAACCTGGAAACTGCGCCAACTGCATATGAGAGGTTTGGTCTAGAGTGTGTGAGATACAACAAGCTCCCCACTAGCTATCTGTACAATGTGCTGTCAACCAGTGGAGTCTACTTGCCATCCTCAAGTTTGACTCCTGATAGGAAAGGAGTTGGAGGAGACTTGTAGTCTATCATGTGAAATCTCCCAAGGAGATCTCGTGCATACTTGGCTTGAGACAGTTTGATTCCTAATACATCCTAGCTGATCTCAAGTCCAAAGAAGAAGTGTATCAGACCCATGTCCATCATCAAAAACCTGTCATGAAGAATCCTCTTGACTGCAGCAATCGTTGAAGTCAAGCAACCGGTGATTAGAAAATCATCGACATACAGAACTAAAAGTAGAAGTGAATCAGCCATCCTGAGCATGTATACATTCGGGTCTGATTTACAATGTACAAAGTTTTGTGACAACAGGTAGGAGTCCATCTTGGCATACCATGCCCTCGGAGCCTGTTTGAGGCCATAAAGTGACTTCTTCAGTCGACAGACCAAAGATGAGTCCTGCATAAATCCCTGGGGCTGCTCCATGTAGATCTCCTCAGAGAGATCACCGTGAAGAAATTCATTCTTCATGTCCATATGATGGACTTCCCATCCCTTGGTTGTCGCAATGGCAAGTGTCAATCGTATGGAATCCATCTTCACTACTAGAGTGAAGGTCTCATCATAGTCAATACCATGAACCTGCTGAAAGCCTTTGGTGACAAGCCTAGCTTTGTATCTGTTTATCTGTCCATCCGCTACGCTCTTGGTCCTGTAGACCCATATGCATCTGATAAGTTTCCTCCCAGAAGGAAGGGGAACAAAATCCCAAGTCTGGTTCTCAAGGAGGGAGTTGTACTCCTCCTGCATGGCGGATTCCCAAAAGGGATTTCCAGCAGCCTTGCCATAAGACTGTGGATCTGAAGAATGAACCAAGAAAATATGCCTGGAAGGCAATGGTTTAGTGGCAGTGAGTGCATTAGGAGGCTCCTCAAAATCAGATCGATTCCTCCTAGTATTGGTTGGATCACCAATGAGATCCCTGCATCCTGAAGAGTAGTTTGTGCCCACTTGGGCCTCTGCTCTGGCTCTACGACTACATCTAGATGCTCTGACTCTACATCTAATTGTGCTAACTCTAAATCTAAATAATCTGAGTCCTATGAATCAGAACTCTCATCTGAAGAAGAGTCAGCATGTTCATGCTCATCATCTCGGACAGGTGGAAGAGTGAGGGTGTCTGCATGCGACTGTTGAGGTACATGCGAGACACTTTCCTCGAATTGGACACTACGCTCAATGATGATTTAGTCCGAGGAAAGATAAATAAGTCGATATCCCTTCACACTGTCGGGGTGTCCAACAAAAATGCACTCAGTGCTCTGTGGATCAAGTGCCTTCCTCTTTTCAGAGGGAATCCAGGCCCATGCACATGAACCAAAATGCAAAAGTGGGCCACTTCTGGTTTGAGGCTGCTCCAAGCCTTGTAGGGGGTCTTATCCTTGACAGATCTATGAGGAGATCTGTTTTCGATGTATGTTGCACAGTTAAGTGCTTCAGCCCATAGTCTCTTTGGTAGTGACTTTGCATGCAACATGCAAGATGCCATCTCCTTTAGAGATCCGTTTTTCCGCTCAACAACTTTGTTTTGTTGCGAAGTGTAGAGAACTGTGTGTTGCAACTGAATCCCTACCTCATGGAAAAGATTATGAATCTCATGATTCACATACTCTCCCCCGTTATCAGTTCGGAGGACTTTGATCTTCTTTCTAGACTGTGTCTCAACCAAAGCTTTGAAATCTTTGAGGTGTTGAAAGACCTTGGATTTTTTCCTAAGAAAGTAGATCTAAGTAAAACGTGAGAAATCATCAACAAAAATGAGAACAAACCTCACTTTTTTGAACGATGGATGCGGAAAAGGACCCATGAGGTTACTGTGGATCAGATCTAAAGGTGTGGAAGCTCGCTGAGACTTTCCTTTGACAAATTTCTCTTGAGGGTGTTTTCCGAGAACACATCCCTCACATACTCCCTTGGAGAAATAGATGTCTGGTAGACCATCAACTAATATGTTCTTTCTAAGCTGTTGCATGTATCTGAAATTCAAATGTCCAAACCTTTCGTGCCATATCCTACTACTTTCGTCAGTATGAGTAAGAAGTAAAGCAGAATCAGGTTCAATGAATTCAGAAAATGCATACAATCTAGACTGATGATTTACCTCACCGGTAGCAACCCTGGAGTTGGTTTTCATGTCGTATATGTCCATGAAATTTGGTGTGAATACGACTTTCTTTCCGGTGCCGGAATTCATCATCTGATACACGGAGAGAAGGTTGACAAAAATCTTGGGAACATGCAGCACATTCTTGAAGCTTTCGTTGGTGAGTTCAATCCTTCCTTTGCTGGTGACTTCAATAGAAGATTTGTCCCCCATTAGAATAGGAGTACCTTTGCATGCATCCAAAGAAGAATGGACTGCTTTTGAGGCATCCATGTGATGTGATGCTCCTAAATCTACGATCTAAGCATCGGGAGAGGATTTGATGGCAATCAACACATGGCTAGAATTGCCTTTCTTGGAATTCGGATCTTCTGGCTTCTTCTTCTTTGCACCCTCAGGGATGTGATCTCCAAGGTTGTTTTGTTGAAGTATCTGAGACATAAGATATATTTTCTTTTGCATGCATGCGGATTTCGAATAGAATCCATTGTGACAGTACGTGCATTTCTCTCCTTTTCTTCCCTTTTCTCCTTTGGATCTGGAGGCATCGGTGAAGGGTTTTGTGTACCCTTCCTTCTTCGTATGTGCATGAGATTTCCACTTGTATTTATCTTTAGATTTCTGATATTTTTGGATGCCATCATGCACAGTGAGTGCATGTGCCCTTGGGCCTTTGATTGCACCCATGTTGATGCGCTTGGTTTGCTCTTGTGTCAAGGATTCGATAAAGTCCTCAAGAGAAGGCATCTTCCAGGTGGCTCCAGAGGCGAATCTAACATATGGAATGTGGATATGAATACAAAGAATTCAGGTCCAAGCTTGGAGATAATGGTGAGAACCATTTGTTTCTCCTCCTTCGATTTATCAACCCCGCAAGCTTTGAGTTGTGACAGTAAATCCTTGAATTTTGTAAAGAAATCTTAGATATTCTAGAAGATTTTTGGATCCAATGTGAGTAGCTCCACATCCAGAATGTGTCCCCTCATCTCATCATGTTTTCCAAAGATCCCTTCCAATATGGTCCAGGCTTCATTGGGAGTCTTACAGGAAGATATATGAAAAAGGAGATCGGGAGAAATAAGACTGCAAATTGTTCTGAGTGCCTCATCCATGCGATTTAAGTACTTGGATTTTTCTATGTCTGATGTCAGCTCTGTATCTGTATTCATGGTTAATATATACAACCCTCTAGATCAGAGATGTATGGCTATTTTCTCCTTCCATGCAAAATAGTTATAAGGTGTAAGAATGAATTCTTTTTGGAATTCCATCTTTCCCCTGTCTTCAATCTTTTGTACCTGCAAAAAAATTTGGTGTAGCTTTTTCTTAGCAGTCCGTCGGCTCTGATACCATGTAAATGTGTTGACCTACATAGAATAGATCTAGATAAACAATGATACACACATTTGCAGAGAGAATTGGAAAAAGAAGAAGAAGGAGAGAAAGAATGGAAAGAATTATCATTAACCGTTATGAATAATGAATAATTTACACATGATATACTCTGTATAACTCAATGGGTTCGACTTGAGGTCAACCAAGTCACCATAGTGGTGTTCTAGAGTGATCTGGACACACACCATCAGTTACGGGAGTGAACTGCCACCTATTCTAGTCTCTCAGGCAGTTACGAGAGTGAACTGCCACCTAGTTGAGTTAACTAGTCAACTAGTCTTCGGTTAACTGACTGAACAGAAAGTAGTGAGGAGTTAACTCAAGGAACCAAGGCTAATGTGCCACTTTGGTGATGATACCAAGGGAAGGTCGAATTAGCATGGTGATGATCCCAATGCAACATCTAAATTCAACTCAACTAGTCAAACTGAAGTGTGAATTGAAAGAGAATATTCTCTAGGTGGAATATTCTCTCCTAAAATATAGGAGACTGGATAATGACTAATT
>ML801069.1:342645-356508 GCA_009831015.1 Picea engelmannii
GTCAAGAGGAGGGGAACATTACAGTCTCCCCTACTGGAAATTTCTTTCCCACAAGCAATCGTGAAGTTGTTTTTTGTATCACTTGTTCATTCTCCCTAAAGGCATATTCTATAGGTAGATTCTTCCATTTGAACAAGTATTTTTTAATGCTCTTGTTTCTTAGTTGTTTCTCCCTCACCTCCAAAATCTCATCTGGTATCAAGATCAAGTGCCCCTCTTCATCAGTGGGTGCTATCTCTTCATTAGCTACGACATGTTTTCCCAAGGCCCCTTTTAGGCATGATACATGGAAAACATTGTGAATTTGCTTCCCTATGGGAGATCTAACTCATATGCCATTTCCCCAACTTTCCTTTGCACCCTATACTTTCCTTTGGAGATCTTTTTTTAGATTTTCTAAGCCATTACTTTTAATGGATGAATGTATGTACGGTTGTAGCCTCAAGTACACCAAGTCCCCTACCTCAAATGTCCACTCCACCCTGTTCTTATCAGCATATAACTTTTGTTGGTTTTGAGCCCTTTGAAAATGGTATTTGAGTTCCTTGAGGATGGCTTAGCTTTCCTATATCCATTCTTTAGCTATAGGAGATATGTTATCTCCAAACACAATTTCAACAAATGTAAGGGGATCATAATTGTATAAATCTCTAAAGGGAGACATACCAATAGACATGTGGTGAGTAGTGTTGTAGCAATATTCTCCTAGATAAATCCATTTGACCCATGCCTTTTGGTACCCCGATACATAATTCTGGAGATACCCCTCCACCCACTTGTTCAAAATCTCGGTTTTCCCATCTGCCTATGGATGGTAGCTAGTGTTGGGAGTTAACACAGTACCTACTAGACGAAATAATTACTGCCAGAAGATGTTCATAAACCTATTGTCTCTGTCGCTCACGATAGTCTTGGATATCCCATGTAGCCTGAAGACCTCTCTGGAAAACAAATCCGCCACCTGAGATGCGTTGAATTTCATGGAGATGGAGAAGAAGTGAGAAAATTTAGTCAAACGGTCAACCATCACAAACATGCAATCCTTCCCTTGGATCTTGGGAAGACCTATAATGAAATCCATAGATACACTCTCCTACTTGTGCTCGGGAATAGGGAGGGGTTGTAATAGGTCTGCAGGGTGTGTGTGCTCATCTTTATTCTGTTGGAAAATGGTACATTCTTTGATATGGTGCATAACCTCTCCATTTAAGCCCTTCCAAGAAAACATTTCTCTAATTTGTCTATAGGTTTTAAGAAACCCTTGATGCCATGTGAATGAAGAATCATCGAATGATTGAATCACTCTTTTTTTGAATGAGGACTCTGGAAATAAATAGATCCTTCCTTTGTAGTAAATAATGTCATCCATAATCATGTACCTATCATCCTATATATGTCCATCCATCAACTCACACGCAAATTTTTTCTTTGAGTATTCTACCAAGAGATGAGACTTCCAATCAAATATTTTTGACATAGAGTATGTTGAAGGCCTTTTGGATAAGGCAATTGCTACAACATTATTCTTTCTCTTGAAATATTATATGTCAAATTTGTATGCTTGGATCTTTATTACCCATTTTTGTTGTGTTTCGTTAAGATCCTTCTGCGCAAGGAAGTATTTGAGACTGTTATGGTCTGTCCTAATCACAAATTTCGCTCCAACTAGATATTTCCTTAATTTGGCCAGGGCATGCATTATGGCTAGCATTTATTTATCATATATGGTATATATAAGCTCAGTACATGAGCACTACTCCAACACCTTCCCCAGATGCAACACACTCTAATATGAAAAGTTGATAAAAATCAAGTAGAGATAACACAAGACAAGTACTCATCACCTTTTTCATTTTATCAAATGTTGATTGAGCTTCATCATTTCATTCAAATTCCGGCCCTTTTCTGGTCAAATCAATTCGAGGTGTGAAAAGTTGGGAGAATCCCTTGACAAACTTCTTGTAGTAACTGCAGATGCCGAGAAATATTTTGAGTTCTGTAAGTGTCCTGGGTGTGGGCTAATTAATGATGGCATGACTATTCTCTTGATGAACATGTACCCCCTTTTCTCCAATAATGTGTCCCAAGTAGAGAACCTATGTCATTCCAATCTCACATTTTGAATCTTTGGCATATAAATACTTCTCCTCCATGATGCTAAAAATTTGGTCCACATGTTTGAGATGCCCTTCCCAAGTCTTGTTGTAAATCAGCAAGTCATCAAAAAAGAAAAGCAGATATTTCCTTAGTTGCTTGTTAAACACATGATTCATGCAGGATTGAAAAGTAGCTAGAGCATTGGTTAGACCAAAATGCATGACAAGGAACTCATAGTGTCCAAGGTGGCATCTGAAGGTTGTCTTGTGTATGTCTTGCTCCCTCATCTTCATCTGATGGTATCCAGAGTGTAAATCATTTTTTATGAAATATATGGCTCCATGCAGTTCATCTATCCTGGGAATGGGGTATCTATTCTTAATGGTTCTCTTATTCAATGCTATGTAATCTATGCACATGCACATAGCCCCATCCTTCTTCTTGACCAACACAATTGATGATGTGAATAGGCTTGAACTTGGTCTGATATGTCCCATGGCTAGCAATTTTTTGATTGCACTTTATATCTCATCTGTGTGCTTTTTGGGGTATATGTAAGGTGTAGTGATGACTTCTTTGGACCCTTATTCCAATTCTATAATGTGTTCAAACCCCATGTCTGGTGGTTTTTCTGGAGGAATAGGATCAAAGACCCTTTTGTTCTTGTGAAGGATCCTTTGTATGCCATGAGGGTATGGCTTGTTTGTCCCATCATTTGTGTCCATGATGAAGCATTCAAATGCATAGACTATCCCTTCACGCCTAAATATGGCATTCATTTTCTTGATTTTCACCACTCTAGATGAATCCCATGTCATTCCCTTAAGTGTTGTTAGATTTTCAATGAGCTATGCCTCATGTGTCCTCTTTAAATTTTATGTTTAATCATTACTTGAACCATAACTACTTCAGTAAACCAAGATCACAAGAAGAATAACCATGCACAAGAACACAAGAAGTATCCTGGGAAACCCTTCTTAACAAGGGAAGAAAACCCATGCAATCCTTTGTTATATTTCTCAAGAGAAAAACCTCCCACTTCATCACCAAACCTAGCACACAAGAGGGTGTTGCAATTCTCATAATTTCAGACCAAAACTTCTGAAATCATGAGATGACACAATGATAAGTGTGTCTCCTCAATGGGAATTCACCTTTATTTATATAAGACTTGTTACATCAAATTATGTGTCTTTTGGCACAATAGGGCCGACCTCAATAACTCAAAATATAATTAATAATTATCATATCAATTATCTTTTATATTAATTATCTTTTACATTAATTATATTTTACATTAAGGTGGGGCCGGCCTGTACCCTTTACATTACAATTAGGGTTACAAGAAGGTCTAACTCTTGAACAATATAGAAAGGGATCTCATACACCCACTAGTGCTCATCCACTAGGGGCACATCCATATGGATGTCCATATCTTTGGCTCACTGCATTACACAAAAGAACCACTTCTATTGCTCAGCCACTAGGATTGCGTTCACATGTGCTCGTCCACAGGAACATCCACTCAACAAATCTTCTTTCCCACTGCATTACACAGGAGAGTCATCTGGATTTTCTCATCAACTCTCTTCTCAGAGGAGGCTAATACATCATCTTCATTTATGTTCTCATGATGATGCACCCATCACTTTGGGATTTCACACGTTCACCTTATGCTCATCCATAGGCACATCCAACTCTGCAGATCTCCTTTCTTACTGTGTTACACGGGAGAGTCATATGGAGTTCTTTTCAACTCTTTGTAAGGAGGAGGCCATCTCTACGTTCTAGCTCTGTCTCAAATAGGAACCACACACCCCTCTCAGGGGCTTCCTCTTAGGTTTGTAATCTGGAGAATGTCTCACGTAGTTGCAATCTTCAACACTCCCTCTCAGCTAAGGAGAAATTCTTAACTATGCCAAGTCTCACACGGATGTACTTTGAAATATTTCTTGGCTAGATTCATCAACACTCCCTCTCAACTAGGGAGGTATTCTTCACCAAGTTATTTTGGTAAAGATGTCTGCAATCTACTCATGTTTAGGAAGGTATTGCATGTGTACTAGTTTCCTCTGCATCATATCTCTTATATAAGGATATTTCATCTCATCGTGTTTCGATCCATCAGGAAACATTGGGTTCTCAAAGAGCTTGACACACAACTCTTGGTTATCATCATAGGATCCATATCATGATCAAGTAAATCTGTCAGAATCTTGGGAATCCATATGGATTCTCACATTCGATGCTATATACTTTTCTTATGTGGTACTCAAGGCCACAGAGTTTTGTTTCCGGTTGCATTAGGAAATCATGGCAAACTTTACGGTAAGACAACAACCAGATGTGTTCTTTCAATGCACTTTACTCTCTGCTCAATCTATATCGGCATATCCTGCAAACTCAAGTTCACACTGGAATCATATCTTAGGCCATAACCAACTGTGCCTCATATATATATCTCAATACATGCTTTACTGCTATCCAATGAGTCTGTCTCGGATGACTCATGGATTGACTAAGTATATTCATTGCATAACATGAATTTGATCTGGTGTTAACCAGATACATCAATGATCCAATCAGTTGTGGATCAATCTCGTATGAATCATCATCATTCATTTTCTTCGAATCCATCACAGTGGTTTTGCATTCTTTCATACTGAACTTATTTAATATTCCCATTGTATATTTTCCTTGACTCGGGAAAATCTCATCGACCCTCTGTCATACTTCTTGTCCCAAGAAGTAGTGCATCATACTTAGACCCTTCATCTCAAAATCAGAATTCAAAGCTTACTTGTATCCAACAACAAGGATTTTTTAATAACTCATCAAAATCAGGCTCTCCTCACCAATACTGTAATAATATAGGTTTGGATCAGCAACACTCTTGTGGATCAAGTGTCTCATCATAGACAACTCCCTTTGTTTGTGAGAGACCTCTGGTTATAGATCTCATTTTGTATTTCTCGACACTTCCATCAGCTGCATGCTTTATCTTATATATCCACTTGGAAGTCACCACAGACTTCCCTTCTGGTCCCTGAACAATATCTTATACATCATTCTTTAATATATACTGGTATTATTTTGTTATGGCATCTTACCATACATGTTCTTTTGTTGCTTCTCCAAGACAGGGAGGCTCAGCATTAATGAAGTGGCTCATAGCTCAAAAATATCTTTTGCTTTCTCGGGATGTGCCTTGAGAGGATTGTATGTTTCTCTGCCTCTTGCAGAGTGAGCCTAGGCAGGCCTTTTATTCCCTACTGAAATATCTCTGATCATATTAACTGGAGCTACTTGATTAACTAGAATAATGTCTTGTCTCCCTCTGAACTGTTGAAGAGGAAGAATGTATTGTCTCTCTTTCTCAATTATTTTGACTCCTTCTGAATCAAGTGACTCCCTCTGAAGTCTAAAGGATAATCTTATTCCTTTGTTTGTTAGTCTGCCTAGAACAAGAAAACAAACAAAAGGAAACAAGACAAGAATATCTCCTAGAGGAGATTCATGAGTACATCTCTAGAATCAAAACATTTTAACGATTGTTGTCACAACTACAACACCTACTTGTAATGTAGCAACCTTACAAATGTAGGTTATATTCATGATAAAAAAAATCAAACCTGGAGTCTTCACTTCTCGTCTGTTGTTATTCTGAGTGCATTGAGACTTCTCTGGGTCCATGATTTGCACCAGGGGTTCCTTCCTCATGAAAATACCCTTATGGTAATGATGAAAATAACAATTTGTACAAGTGCATACCTGAGAGTGTACACCAATGGAGGTTCTGCTTGTTTGTCTTGTAGCCAACTATACTCTAGTCTAGTAGCAACTTCCTACATGTTCAGGATAGACCTCAGACTTGGTCATTTTATACCTTAGAGACTCCTTCATATTTGGGTCTGGAACTCTGCTTAACAACAATGTTGTTGTAGTGCTATATGTCAAGTAACTCACACATAGCCCTTGCTATTGGACAATGCATTTTAGGGTGTACAATTGTTGCAACCAACACTGCCACATATTTTCTTGACACCATACCAGCAAATTCATTTCGCTATTCTCTTTTCCTTGGAGAAAGAGACTCTTCATATTCTATTGACTGAAGGTCTGTAGCTTACTCCATGTTTTCTTCTTCTGAATAATCAATGTCAGTGAAGGTCTACTCTAACTGACTATGGACATTATCCCCTTGCTTGGGAGCTTTTATTTTCTTATTTTTTACTCAAATATTGATACAGCACCATCCCAACATCTTAACTGAAGCTGCACCGAATTGGAGACCCTGAAACTTCATGCTTTTTGAATTGTTTGTAATTGTTTAATTTAAATGGTGGATTAGATGTGAATATTGCAATGTAGTTGCCATTTGAATTTTCAACAATATTAGCTTCAACTGGATGATAGTATATGCATGGGAAATTATATGTTTCCACATAGACTTGATTTGATAAAGGAACTTGAGTCCGAAAATCTTAAACAACAATAGACTTCTCACTGGAAATATCGCAAGAAGATGAAAAATGGTTCCCATCATAGCTGAAGTCTATGCCAAGACTTCTCAAGTATTCATGGACCACTTTGATGGATCTAATGTCCCAAAGATTTAAGTTACCCTTTGATCTACTTAAACAAAAAAATAAGTCACTCCCATGTGAATGAAACTTTAAAAAATACTTACAATTTGATCATCAGAAAATACTTGTATTTGACTACCAGTCTCCACATCTGTCAATCGAGAAGTTTTATCTGAGTGAAGAATGATGGATGAGTGTTGAGGTGTTCTTTTGTCCCTTTAAATCTTCCTCTCTCAGCACATTTCTCCTTCCCACGGTCCTTGGCCTGCTACAGGAAGCTTACACATTTTTTTTTATTCCACTGTCTGTCTGAAAAATGAAAACAACATTCCTTTTAATACCCTTGGACTGAGATAGACTTTGCATAGGAAAGAAGCTTTATTATTGTCTTTTCCTAGACAGTCACATATTTTTGGACATCCTTATCATTTTCCTATATAGCCTCATCATTTTCTTTGCCTTGATTGGACAGCCTTATCATTTTCTGCGACAGTCTTGATTTTACTACAGAAGGGTTCTGAACAACCTTATCATTGTCTTTGCCTCATTTGACAACCTTGTTATTTGTTGCGGCAACCTTTGTTTTATTATAGAAGGGGTTTGTCCCTTCTTATTTAGGTGTTTGTTGTTGGGGTGTATTCGCAACAGCTGTGGAGGAGCCTCAGAACGGGTCGGTTTCTTTTACAGTGGTTGCGGTTTATGGTAAGCTAAGATCCTTAGGCTTGTGGCTACCTTCTCTCTAGGTTATGGCCTCTTCTAATAGGCTTCAGTCCTTCTCCTGGGTTCCGGCCTCTTTCTCCCATTCATTTTGATTTGTTTCAAGGGTTAGATATACCACAGAAAATTTTCTAAGGGAAGGATCTGGCCCTCCTCATCTTCATCTTACCACAAAATTGGTATACCTTACCTTCAATTTTATTGGTGTGCAATGGTCTTCTTCAAGCCTGCTCTGATACCATGTTAGATTTTCAATGAGATATGGCTCATGTGTCCTCTTTAAATTTTTTGTTTAATCATTACTTAAG
Organism: Picea engelmannii; assembly: GCA_009831015.1. Classification (NCBI taxonomy): domain Eukaryota; kingdom Viridiplantae; phylum Streptophyta; class Pinopsida; order Pinales; family Pinaceae; genus Picea; species Picea engelmannii. The sequence goes on from ML801069.1 coordinate 350,354, forward strand.
CCATAACTACTTCAGTAAACCAAGATCACAAGAAGAATAACCATGCATAAGAACACAATAAGTATCCCAGGAAACCCTTCTCAACAAAGGAAGAAAACCCAGCCAATCCTTTGTTATATTTCTCAAAAGAAATGCCTCCCACTTCATCACCAAACCTAGCACACAAGAGGGTGTTGCAATTCTCATAATTTCAAACCACAACTTCTGAAATCATGAGATGACACAATGATAAGTGTGTTTCCTCAATGGGGATTCACCTTTATTTATATAAGACTTGTCACATCAAAGGATGTGTCTTTTGGCACAATAGGGCTGACCTCAATAACTCAAAATATAATTAATAATTATCATGTTAATTATCTTTTATATTAATTATCTTTTACATTAATTATCTTTTACATTAAGGCGGGGCCGACCTGTACCCTTTACATTAAAATTAGAGTTACAGACAGGTTTGACTCTTGAACAATATAGCAAGGGATGTCATACACCCACTAGTGCCCATCCACTAGGGGCACATCCATATGGATGTCCATATATCTGGCCCACTGCATTACATAGAAGAAGCACTTCTAGTGCTCATCCACTAAGATCACGTTCACATGTGCTCGTCCACGGGAACGTCCACTCAACAGATCTTCTTTCCCACTAAATTACATAAGACAGTCATATGTAGTTTCTTATCAACTCTCTGCTCAGATGAGGCTAATACTGCATCATATTCATTTCTATTCTCATGACGATGCACCCGGCACTTTGGGATTTCACACGTTCACCTTGTGCTCGGCCACAAGCACGTCCAACTCTGCAGATATCCTTTCTCACTACGTTACACATGAGATTCATTTGGAGTTCTTCTCAACTCTCTGTAAGGAGGAGACCATATCTATGTTCCAGCTCTGTCTCAGATAGGAACCACACACCCTTCTCAGGGGCTTTCTCTCAGATTTGTAATATGGAGAATGTCTCACGTAGTTGCAATCATCAACAAGCGTGACTCTCTTTCCTTCTTCTATGTTGAAGGACATCTCCATGGTTTTGTAATTGGTGGTGATTGGCCCCAAGGTGCTAAGCCACTGCACACCTAAGATGATATTAGTGTTCAGAATTTCCACTACATAAAATTTCTTGTGTCAAGGTGTATCTTCCCAAAGTCAATCTCATTTTTTGAATGTACCTATCACAAGCCATAGTGCGCCCTCCTACTACCTCAACCAAGAATCCCTCAAAATCAATTGTCGGAATATGCCTCCTCTCTACCATAGCCATATCAATGAAGTTATGAGAAGCTCCTCCATCTATCAACAATGTTTTCCTTTGTCCATGTACAACTCCCTTTATCCAAAAAGTGTTAAATTTAGGCACCCCACTCATAGAAGCAATAATGACCTTTTTGAGTTCTACATTAGGGGGTAAATATGTCTCATTACCTTTCACATGCAAGGCTTCTTATTCCTCCTTGTGTTTTTCCTACACAGTATGGATAGGTCCACCCTCTTCATGATCTGTCTCCTCTTCACTGTCAGACACCACTTCTATATAGTGGATTTTCCCCTTACCCAAACACCTATGACTCAGCTTCCAAGGTTCTTTGCAAGTGAAGCATAGTTCCTTTCTTCGTAGTTCTCTTCTTGTGGATTCATCCAACTTCCCCTTGCCTTTGTCCATTGGCCTAGTGTCATGACCCCTAGGAATGATGGGAGGTTTGGGTGTAAATATATTATATTAGCTACTCCAACTAGATCTTTGGTGTGCTCAATGGCATCTTGTAAGGTTACAGGATTAAAATCCTTGACCCATCCTCTCACTGGTTCAGTCAGTCCCTCTATATACATAATTAGTAATATGGATTCTGACACATCTGGAACCATAATCGATACTCTTTGAAATTCTTCAATAAAGGCTTCAGTTGATCCTATTTGTTTAATCTGTGTAAGCTCCCTGAAATGACGATATGGATCCTCTATGTCAAACCTGTTGTAATATCCTCAAAAATTTAGAATAATTAAATTCTAAGTGAACTTTGGAATAATTTTCGTTTTTGGAAAATTCGGATTTGGAAATTATTTTCCATTTATGGAAAATCCAAATTTGGAATTTTTATTATTGTAATTAATTATTTGATGATTGTTTGGCAAATATTTGACTTGCCCAACTAACCTCTTTTATTTCGAAACAAGTGGAAGACAAACTTTTTTATAAATTAAATGTTGGAAGACAAATGGAACAGCCAGGTTAAAAATAGTTGACCATGACTCCATGAGTGGGGAACAGGTTTGAGTTACCTCAAGGATGATTTTTACAAGTGGAAAATGTGGAATTTGATCACTAGCAGCCCCTAAAAATCAGGGATTTGTAAAGCTGTGAATTTCCCAAGGAGGGAAGGAAAGACCTGGGCACAAGATGCATATAGAAAACAACATATGGAGGAGGCAGCACATTGCTCAGTATGTTGGAGAAAGGAAATCTATTTTTGTCGTTATGAGCACTGTGAGTGTGAGGCAAAGGAATTTTTTATCTGTGGATGGTGACTGTAGCTAAAGAGGATCATTCATTTTTCCCTTATGGACTCATGGTCAGGCTAGGGGGTGAACAGGGAAAGTGAACTTGGTTGTTCTATTCTACGGTTGGGTGGAATGTGGTTGTTCCCTTTGTATTCCATCATCAGGTTTCAGATATGTATCTTGACTTGCATTATTTTTCAATATTATGTTTGATTATTATTGGTTAAGAATGTGATGGTTTATTATAGTTCAAGGATACTATATTATTTTAATTGAAACGTGATGTGTGTGTGTGTGTGTGTGTGTGTGTGTGTGTGTGTGTGTGTGCTCATCCATACATAAATAGAAGAACTATTGTATATTCATATTAATCATTAAATATGGTTATACATATATAAACGACTGTATATACATATATATGTGTTCATGCAAAATAAATGATATAACTATTGTATGTTCCTATTGATCATTAAATATGGTTATATATATATGTGTGTGTGTGTGTGTGTGTGTGTGTGTGTGTGTGTGTGTTCATGCATAAAGGAATGATAAAACTATATGTACATATACATATATGTATATATATACATATACATATATGTATATACATATACATATACATATATGATATACATATACATATATGATATGATATACATATATGTGTACATACACATATATGATATACATATACATATATGTATATACATCTATGTGTTCATGCATAAAGGAATGATAAAACTATTGTTATATTCCTATTGACCATTGAATTATATATATGTTGAATTACTATTTCAAATCTGCACAAATACCATAGAGAATAGACAGAACAAATAAAAATCCTTATATATTCTTTATAGTATCTATAACCTCAAAAAAAATAGTGATTCAGTAGTCTACAAGTGTATTGCAAAAGTAGTTGTCACATTCAATGAACCTTATTAAAAGTATTTACAAAACAACCTGTGTATTCAATTGATCATGGTTCAAATATTATTGTTGGAGTACCATAGGCCAAAGACTCCATTACCACTTGTATTGTAAACAGAATCTAAGAAGAATGCATAAAATATGTACGCATAGATCAGAACTCGAATACCTTTCGAGCAAGAGGTTTTTCTTTATCTGATTACCTCGATTTGCACAACCTGCAAAGGAGAAGGACAATGGCTTAGTAAACTATGCTAGCATTTTAATGAAAATCAAATATTAAGAATAAAGTCAAGGATAGTACTTATCTTGAGTGCTACGAAGATTCAGATCTCCTTTTGTTCTTGGGCAATAATTTGTCCACGATCCAGGAGGAGGAGGAGTGGACCCAAAATCGGCTGATGGGTGCCCTCACAAAACAAAACAGGGCCCCATCATTAATTTAATGTAACCGTGCATAAAAACTTAACAGTCAAATAGAGAGGGGTGACGGCATATAACTAGCATCGATTTAGACTATGCATAGATTAACCAACAAGAAGCACACATTTATATTTTCTCTGAACCCTGTGTGTATTCACATTTAAATCTTTTAAATATAAAAAGGCATATAAGATGTGTTCTGTGTGTGTTCACATGTTCATAAGAGGCGCATAAGAGTTGCGACCTGTGTATGGTTCACATGAATCACCCAATAATTAAATAACATTACAACAAGAACCAAATCCCTCCCGACAGAGAAATCGTTGTCTAAACTAGAGGGTACAAACAAGTGTCATTTTCAAACAACTAAACCTTGTTTACATTGCTAATTATATGCACAAGAAGTAAATATGAAAACCTTTCACAAAGCGCAATTACGAATCCCACGGAGGGTTAATAATGTTATTTACATACACAGAGCATAAATTACAATTTTCGCAGAGTGTTGATATATTTTGCACAGAGCGAAATTATGAATTCCCATAGAGGGATTTATACGGCTATTTATAATTTTACACAGGACGAAATTTACGGACTTCCCCACAGAGGATCGATGTTGTCGTATATATTATTGCTATATGTATACATAGGAAGTAATTTACGAATTTCCATAGGGTTGATTATATATATATATATATATATATATATAGATAGATAGATAGATAGATAGATAGATAGATAGATAGATAGATATATTGTTGTATAATACACAGAATGTAATTTATTAAGAGAGGGTTGGTATTGCCACATTTATATATTATTACTAAATAAACAGAATGAAATCTACGAAATTCCCACAGAGGGTTGATATTACCCAGAATATAAATTGAGGAATTTCCAACAAAGGGTTAATGAATGTGTGTGTGTGTGTGTGTGTGTGTGTGTGTGTGTGTGTGTGTGTGTGTGTAAATGGTAAATTTGTAAATTCCCCTACGGAGTTGACAATAGACAAGTCAGGTTAATAACAGTCAGGATAGCAAGTCTCGAGATTCTTAGGACGAATTCTAGAGCATAAGACTAGTAGGGTTATAACGGTGAAAGGAGACAAACCAGAGTTCAACCTATAAAACTTCAAGCCACAAAAGAACCGTAACGACTATGGGAAGAAGAACAACAGTCAACCGAGGGGAAACACCATAAACCTCTAGTCCTGAAAGCTTAAACCACAGAGAAAATCTAGGAGGAAAATGTATACGGAGGTGCAACGATAATACATGTAAATCCTCAAACAAAGAGCACAACATGAAATACTTCACACATATGTCTTGAATAATGAAATTGTTACTTACCTTCGTACACAGAGAACCCCAAATATGCGTTGTGGTTTTTCTTCATTGCGCACCGGTCTTGTTTCAATGCAGAGACCAAAACTCTTGTTACAGGACCAAAGAGTCAAACCTCACCAAAGCACACTGGTCAGGTTTCAAACGCAGAGACAAATCTTGTTACAAGACCAAAGAGTTGAACCTCACCAAAGCGCATTGGTCGGGTTGCAAGCGCAAAGACAAAACTTGTTACAGAACCAAAGAGCCGAACCTCACCAAAGTGCAACAGTCGGGTTGCAAACGCATATACAAAACTTGTTACAGGACCAAAGGGGAAAACAATGAATGAGGGTTACCTCGAGGGCCTCGTAGATGAGTAAACGCAGTAGGTAGGCACCACTCCTCTGCCATGTGAAGCCATGGAGATGGAGAGCCCGCATTGGGCGTGGCTGCCTAAGTGTCAAGTTTGTGAGGTACGATACAAGCCTCCCCATTAATGAAACTGCCAGAGGTAAATGGCCCCAGGACCAAATATGACATCCGCCATTAAACGGTTTCGAACCTATTCAATGTTAATCCCTGTCACTAGTCGAGTAGGGTTATGGTATAGGTTTGCAACACTATACAAAGGGAATACGAAGTTTTAATCTAGATTTTAAACGATAGGTATATCGTTGGGGATAGTATTAATGTTATGGAAACATATAAGAGTCTATATGTTAAACGATAGGTATATTGTTATAATAAAGTCACATGTGTTATTGTATCCATATAATATGTTGTATGTTAGACAATATACATATAGTGTGGATAGTATTAATGTTTAGGTATCCACATAATAATTTGTATGTTGAACAATGTATATATTGTTGTAGCTAATGTTAGTATTACATGATAGCCTATATGGTAGAGGATATATGTATTAATATGGATATCATTATGGTTATATCCATATGATAGTCGATACAATATA
>ML801069.1:380991-396294 GCA_009831015.1 Picea engelmannii
TCCGATATCCTGTACAGCTTATTGCCCAAGGTGATAATAACAGCACGAGTCCTAGACTCATACACAGCATGTCGCTTCCACAAGTACGGTTGGCCTAATAATACATCAGAAACATCAAGAGGAGCAATGTCACATAATACCTCATTCGTGAAGGGCTTGATGTTGTAGGGAAGGTGACATTGTTGGCTGACACGGAGGTCCCATCCTTGGTGCAACCACCCGATGGTGTATGGTTGTGGGTGTGTTGTGGTTGGCAAGCCCAGCTGCTTCACGACCTCTACCGAGATGAGGTTCTTTTGGCTCCCGTTGTCGACAATGAACTGCAACGGGGAACCCTTTACCCACATCTTGGAATGGAAGAGACGCTCTGCCTCCTCTGGATCTTCCGGTTCCTCCTTCTGGATCTTCGTGGTGGCAACGGTGGCGTTGGGATTCGCATCAATAATCTGCTTCCCCTTGTCATTCCCCTTTTCGGGTTCTGATTCAAAGTCAAAGCATGCATCCGATTCAAAAGCCTTCAACTCAGCTACCAGTGACTGCTTGGCCCAACACTCACTTGTGTTGTGAGTGGAGCTCTTATGGAACTCACACCACTTCCCCGTGTCCTTTTTTGGCTTCGTGGTGTTGTTCTTTTCTTGTGGATTTGGCAGGTTATCCTGGGCCACTCCGCCTTGGCTTGGTCCTTTGTTCTGCGGTTTGGTGGTACCTTTCCCTTACTTCTGATTTGCAGACCCAAAGTCTCGCTTTTTCTGTTTGAACTTCTGCTCAATCTTGGCAGCATATCGGTACACCACACCAAGCGAGGAGATGTCGAGGAACTCCATTTCCTCCTGAATGTATCTATGCAGACAACTACAGTACTTTAACACCAAATGTTTCTGTAAATCTTTGATACCCAACTTTGTGCGTAGGGTATGAAACAGATTCGTCATCCCATGCACATCTTGGTCCCTTTGCTGCCGCAGCATAGTCCATTGTATGTATTTGTCCTCATAGCTCCCCACGGGATAATATTGTTCCTTGATGGCGTCTCGAAAAGAATTCCAAGTGGGTGTGGCCGAGAACAGAGAGGGTTCCCCCTCTCCCTGTTGCTTCGAGTAGGTTTCCCACCAGTCCTTGACATGGGGGGCGACTTTGAGGAGTGAAAAAATAATCCTTTCTCGGTCGAAAAAATCATGAACCGAGAAATATCCTTCTAACAAATTCAACCATCTATCTACGACATCTACATTTATTTGGCCCTCAAATATGGGAATGTCAAATTTTACTTGTACCTTAAAAGGAGTGGCACCTCCAGAGTGGTTGTTGGATGTCGATGCGCCGCTAGTGGGAATCTGTTGAAGAATCTGGGAAAAGTTGTCCATCATCGTGTTCCTTTGTTTCTCGAGGGCCTCCTCGAGAAACATTTTGATAGGATCTCCTACTCCCTCATCTTTCTTTTCTTCCCCCATGGGCATTCGTCGGGGTTTGCAAGACTAATCTTGCAAAGGTTCAACCAGATCGAGCCCCAACTCCTTATACCCGGACCTCGTTGGGGACATGCAAAGAAAGATCGAGAACGAGCAAACTGCTCTGATACCACTGATCCCGATTTATTTAGGAACACAATGAAATACATAAATACACATAAACGCAGAGATGCAGCGGAAATAAGACTTCATTTCATTAATAACAAATGACTGAAAAATGCTTACAGACAGAATGGAAATAAACTAGCTAGGGCACTGGTAGCTTATCTATGAGAAGAGATGTGGCGGCTACTGGCCTCTGAACTGCCTATTACAATGAGGCTCGAAGGCCTATATATTACTGAGAAACAATGGAAAACCCTAAACATCCAAAAACCTAACCCTAGGAGATGAAACGCCCGAATATGGGCCCCGTTGGGGTAAATTGGTACATCAATTTCCCAAGATCGTAACTTTGGCATACTATCTCCGTTTGATGCACATGATACGTCATTAGAAAGATCTATCTGAGGACTACATTGTTGATAGTGAATATCGAGTTTGAAACAGACTCATATTCATCGAAGCATTCATGCCCAAAAAACCTCGTTTAGGGCCTCAAAACAGCTCCGGAAGTTCAGGACCCGAAGAACTGCTAAAAATAGTAAATTGTTCTACAATTAAGGAAACTGAAAAACTGAAAGAAACAATGGTGTGGGTCCAAGTGGAATAGGCGGGTGGCCACCAATATCCACCTGGATCATTCAAGGGCCACTATACTCAATAACATGTAAAGACTAAGTCATCATTATTTAAGTTTTATGTCGTGTGTAATCCATGAGAATGAAGGAATGGTTAATCCCTAATGATTTATCCATCACCTAGTAATTATCATTGTTCATCATTAGAAGAATTAGCACTCGTCTAATCAAATACATAACCAGTCATTGGAATGCAAGCTTCCTACTCTTCATGCTAGGTGTTTGTTCATCAGTCTCTAAGACTCGATCTATCACATAGTCCACTTCCTTTTCCAAAAGTAGATAGTTGTTACCCTTGAATATTTAAACCATTTTCCAATCTATCACTTGTCATCCCTCACCAATTACAAGTGTTCTAGTTCATAACTTCTTATCTTGACACTTTTAAAATTATATAGGTCATCACTATGACCCCTACCAGTCATCCTTATGCACCATTCATGTTTCTCAAGCCACCTATCAATATCCTTAAGAGAGATTCCACTTGAGAGAGAGACCCTTTCACTATCATCACATAAAGTGTCCCTAGGATTTATTTAATTTTCATAATTCCCCTAGCACTTCAATGGTATCCATTAGGTATAACCATCAAGGGAGTCATATGAGCTTTAACTAACTACTCTAATCCTAGCAATTCCATATTGTTGTTGTCACTAATCTTTGACTGGCTAGGATAGTATTGCCTTTATGCTAAGGTGTTTACCCCCTTCTTCTTGTGGAATTTTCATAATTTCTGACCGGTATACTTTATTCCCATCTTACAAGTATTGATGGTTTTATTATTTACAGTTTCTGAAATTGACCTTCATCATCATCACGCTCATTTAACTTCATGGGTTGATTGGCAATATTTCTTTTTAACATGCATAATCCTCTTTTAGACCTTATAGTGATCCTTATCATATTCTTATATGGAAACACTTATGTGATTCCACCACCATTTTCCACAGGGTTATTCATTCACAGGATACCTCAAGAGTGTCATGTTATTTAATCATGATTATTCCCCAAATCTAAAAGTTTTCCATCATGTTCTAGGATAAGCTACTACTTCTTGTTGATTTCTTATACCTGTTTGTGAAAGTTCCACTCACTCGCCTTAAGTATCTATATATTACTCTTTTTTATTCATCTCATCCTCCCAAGTTGGTTATGGTTCCGAGGAATACAATAAATTATTGTCATTAGAAAATTTCCAAGTTCGTCCTTTCAAAATGATCAAGTTCTTTTTATTATCGTTCTTCCTCTCTTCACAAGGCGACGTCCTAGCAAAGTCAATCAAATAATCTTTCAATATATCTACATGATCACCGTGAACCTTTATTAATTTCACTAATAAAACTAAATGATAATCATCCTTTTCAAAAGCCTCATAGATATACCAATTTATTATAAATGTATTCTAATTATTACAGCCCACCACAATTCCAATGCATTTTCATAATTATAAACATAACCTCAAATTTAAACAATATATAATTCTAAAAAAATATTCAATATTCGATAAGAAAGATATATATATATATATATATATATATATATATATATATATAATGTTCTAAACAATCAAAGACTACAAAACTGAAATTTAATAACATGTTTGTACCTTTAACTTTATATTCAAATCTTTACTATTAAAATTATAAAATGTTGAATTTAAAATCACTTACACTTTATTTAATATTATGATCAAAATAATATATTATTAATAATTTAAATTAACATTTCTAACAAAATAAACATTAAATAATAATATCATCATAATTGTAACACACTCATAACATTATTTTACATTTACTTTGTATCAAAACTTATGCTAAATGAATCCCTTTTACATTATTTTCCATTTACTTCAAAACTTATGTTAAATGAATCCCCTTTTACTTTGCAGGATAAGATAATTTGTAATTTACCAATTATTTTACATACTTTTACATTATTTTCCATTTATTTTGTATCAAAACTTATGCTCACCTTTTACTTTGCACAATAAGATAATTTGTAATTTGTTTAAAAACATATCTTAAACATTCATTCCAAATTCACTTTCATTATATATATTAGGGAGGCTTTCATACTATATAATTTACATTATTGTAAAAACAAATAAAAAAAAACCATAGCATTGCATTACCACATAGTTTTTAGGGAGGCTTTCATACTATATAATTTACATTATTGTAAAAACAAATAAATAAAAAAACAACATTGCAACATTGCATTACCACATAGTTTTGAAATAAGAACTAAAATTTTAATTGTAAAAACAAATAAAAATAAATAAACCACAACATTGGAATACCACATAGTTTTGAAATAAAAATTAAAATTGAAAAAAATTGAAAATATATATATATAATTCTTTTTTAATAATAATAAAATTGTAATTAAAAATATTTTTTTATTTAATAACCATTTCAAAATATTTAAACATTTCAAATTCCATAAAATTATGAGAACATCTTACATCTTCCATGTTTTGCTTGCTTTAGATCACCCAAACCGTTGTGTATATATCTACAATTTGCGAGAAATCATCAAGAAGAAAGCACTACCGGAAAGAAAATCAAATCATGCCCACATCAACCAAAGGGGTTTTACACTCTAACTTATATAATGTTAATTTAAAATGTCATGTTACATATAATCTTTGCAATATCATTAATAATTATTTATATTTATATTTTTCTTAACTTGTTTTATATTTTTATATTTCCATACTTTTATAATATCCGATTTATTTATATTAATTTATTATTCATTATAAAAATAAAAATAAACAATTTTGACCTTGTCTCCCATAAAACCAATCTATTGGATCGCAATATTGTGATTTATTTTCAATCTCGCTGACCGAATTGGACACGTTGAATGAAAAGGTTATCACTATGGAGCAAGCTAGGCTAAGAACTTTGATAAGAATGGAAAGTTCTAACGTTAAGAAATGAAGTGATCCGAACCCTTGGTAGACAAGTGATATCTTTATATATTTCATGGAACCCTTGGTAGACAAGTGATATCTTTACGATTTATAGTACCATTTATTACTATATTAAACCCTTTCACTAGTGAAAGGTGAATCCCTTCCCAAAAAACAATTTTAAAAGGTAAAATTGTGAATATATATATATATATATATATATATATATATATATATATATTACATCTTTACTCTATCTTATATATTATTTATATATTATTTTTTATTTTAGCTTTATTATATATTAATGTTTAGTGATAATTTTTTTAAACAATTTTTTCTTTGATTATAACTCGAATTAGGTTATTTTTCTTTGGTAATTTAGTGCAATTTAAATGAGATCAGAGAACTACGTAATTTGGTACATTTATAAAGGTGATCAAAACAATAAATCTGATTTAAGGAAGCTTAATTTTGAAACATAATGCATAAAATTGACTTCAGTGAAGCCAGGGAGTTGATATTCCAAAATAGTTTAGAATTTATGCGGCTTGAAATGGATTCTTCTCCGCAAAATTTCTAAAGGAAAAAAAAATATCAGTATGATGAGCAAATTGTTTTAAAGGATGACATCTACTCGATCGTGATACATAAATTGGAAGACCCGAGAAACATTTACTCCAAGATTATTATTCATGAAGACTCGTATTATCCTCATAGGACAATGCATGCATAAACACAAGGAATGGGGCACGAGGAAGAGGATGCCATGAATCTACTATGCTAAATAGAACAACACACAAAATAATGGCAGATGAACAATGAAACAAGAATAGACACAAGGAGGAGCATCGATGGACCATAAAAAAAACCAAGGAATGACAACACTCCTAAGATATAGATAGAAATGGAGTAACAAAGAATCGTTCCCATTACGCTTTCAAATGTGCTAGAAAACTTTGTCCATACAAGAATCATCATAATTCTACACAAACCTAGAAATTCGAGGCTTTGATAGAATTGGACCCATTATGCCCCCGACTACGCTAGTCGTTGCTAGCTCAACAAAATTACTAGCTAATAACTTTGTTCATATTGAAGAAAAAAAAAAACAGTTGCTAGCACATCACAATTACCAGCAAATATAAACTTTGTTCATATAATAAAAAAAAAGTTTCTAGCACAACACAATTACCAACAAATATAAACTTTAATCATATAAGAAAAATAAATTGGCAAAACATGCCAGGAAAGTGCAAGGAAGGCAGAGATGCTAAATAAGTTAAAAACGATAAGAGATAAAAGACACGCAAGGGATTGGATGTGTAGCATGCAATTCAAGAGCTTGTGAGAAATGTGTATGAAAGGATCAAGTATGTGGGGGTTCCAATGTTAGCGCAAGCATGGTTTCATAAGGGCTCATTGGTCTCAAGGGTTGTAACTGAGCTCTAATACCATATGTAATGGCTCAAATTCTAATAACTCTAAATACATAAATAAACACTGCAATTTACAAACATTAACTGATAAAAGTAAAATTACATGGCTCATGATTACATAATTCACGAGCGAGTCATGAGAAAGTTAGCTAAAAGATGAAGGAATTAACTTACTTGCAATGCCATGAAAGTTGAATAGTGGCACTCCAATCCTCGATAGAACATGCTGCAACAGAGTATGGGAGGTGACTCTCCTCCCAACCAACCCCTAATTCATCACGACTAAGAGCTCTCAAGCCCTCAATCAACTACCTATGTCAACTTCCAATCCTCCATGCCAATCGCACTAGCAAAAGATGTCAAACTTTCTTCTCCACCTTCATTATATAGAATTCTTCTTACCCATCCATGCAATAAGTTTCATGCATGAGTTACACTTGTCATTAAGTAATTAAACATGCAATTTTTAACATTTTCTTAATTTAGATTTTCTTTGATCCCTTTTGAGTAATTTATCTTCTTTTATGTTTTTTTAACTAGTTTTCCATAAATTTATCTTTTCTTGTTTTTACCCTTTTATTCTATTAATAAAACAATTCCTTTTATTTATTTATTTTAATTTTATACTTTATTTATTATTTCTTTTTCTTTCTAGTTTTATACCATTTATTTATTTATTTATTTATTATTATTATTATTATTACTTATTTAATAATATGGGGCATTACATGTCATGCCTTTGTCTAGCCTTATGGGTATTTATGTCTACTTCCAGGTCCCTTCTCCAACTTCCTCATTCTTCCTTGCATGTTCTTTAATCTCTAATCTAGTGTCCTCATGTTTTACTTCTCTGATGGTGGTTGGACTTTCATTCTCCTTCTACGGGTTCACCCTTCAGGCCCCCTCCTTTTTCCTATGTTCTTACAGTTGGTGTGGCCCCTCCTTTTGGCTTCATGGCTCATTCCTCTAGTATAGTGAGGGTTTCCTACAGTAATGTGGTGAAGAATGATGGTGGTGGTGGATCCATGCCTTCAAGTTGATTCATGGTGCAAGATTCTTTGGTCTTGACCATTTTAATAGTCAAGGATATAGTTGTGCAAGTGGAATTTTATAACACTAAAGGAATTTTGTCATTTTAATGGTATTTGGACTTGTCTTGTGGATCTATCTTTGTGGATATCATTTTCCTAGAAGCCAAAATCCAAGAAGAGGCCTTTATTTACACTTTTTTTAAAAGCTTCTTCACTATAGAATCTAATTTAGTAGCTAATAGAGATCTTGGTTTGGGGAAACTTTGGATCGTGCATAAAAGTGTGGACTCCCTCCTTTGACCCAATGATAGACTCTCTCTCTATGGCATTGGTGTGAATAAGGCTTTTGAATCTCCCCCTTCATTTTTGGGGTTACAATTTAGTCTCTTCCATTAGTAATGTCCTTGGAAAGTTTCATTTTAGTGGTGATGAGATGGAGCATCATAGCATCACAACATATGCAACATTTGTGTGCATAGGACTTCAACAAAGGGTTCTATAAGAAATTAATTTTATAGTAAAAGACTATTCCTAGACCCAAAAATTTAATTATGAGTAGGTATTATTCTAATGCAAAGCCTATTATGAAACAAGGCACATAATATCTCATTTCACCAAAGATCCTAAGAGAAGGCATCCAAAAAAATCTTAGTGTAAAACCAGATGGTGGGATGGTGTCAAGGAAGAGCATTAGATAATTAGTGAGGATGCTCTCCTAGAATTGCAGCCATCTCAAGAGGTTCCCAATCCATGTGTGACAACAACTAGTTCATGTGAATCCCCTTTGTTATTGGAACCCTCTTCATTACAGGCATAAGATGCACTTGACCCAATATATTCCCCAGTCCATCCCTCAATTTAAGGCAATTTGGGTGGACCATGCAGTGGAAAAGGAAGCAAATTAGAAAGCCAAGCATTCACATTCTAAGCTACCAGATCAAGTTAAAGTGGAATTGGAAGGCCTAATCACACCTATTCAAGACCCTAAGAAACATAGACAATAGTGATTAAAAAAGAAAAGAAAAATTCCATATGTATAACCAATGTTGACAACAAATCAACTTTGTAATATATAAGTGTTGGTCATTGAATTTGAAAATTGTTGGATGATTATTGCATAGACATTTCATTGAATATATGATGTATGTTAAATGGACTTTTTATTTTTGGCTTATTGCGGAGGATGTATATCCTCGGTTTTGATACCCATTGTGTAAAGGATATAAGAGTGTTTTTTTTTAATGCTTTCTTGAGAAACATAACATTGATATTTCATACAATTCCATTGGCATCTATGGAATGTATATCTCTTCTTTTTTGTAATAGAAGATAGGAATATTTTTCAATGAAAAAAATCCATTAACATCTGAAATTTTATCTCAATTATAATTATTTATCACTTCTTGATGAGATATTTTCCTCATTCTTTTGCATTGTGACCAACCACATACAACCCTTGTTTAATAAAAAACATCTTGATCATTTGTAGATTATCCCACCTCCTCTTGATCGTTGATGGTTCTAGGTAGTTTCTTCCATATAAAGCTATGAGATATGCATCGCATGGAATGTTGCAAAATCATGCCCCACACTAAGCTAGATGACTTCAACGATGCACTTTATGAGAGACATGAACATGCATAGTTTACAACAAATTATTAGTAATCTATGTGTAAGCATATACATGGTAAAAATGAAATAGTAATCATTTATTTATTGTGAGTATAATTGATTTAGTTAAGAAACCTACAATACTACTTTCTTCTTGACTTATGTGATCAAAGTCATCATGATGTGGTACTTGGCTTGATTTAGATGCCTACGCAGGGTAAATTCACAATGTTAGAGCTAATTTTATCACCGTTACTATGAATTTATGGCCTAATTAGTAAGGATAATTTTAAAACGTACATCGGTGTTGTACAAACATAATTTTAACAATATTGGAGAATCAAGCAATGGGTGGGATAACTAATTCTTATTAGAGTCACTACTAAAAGTATAAGCACTACTCATACTTTTTCTCTAGGTTCCTACAAAATATTAGAATCGAGAAACAAATTATTAGGATTTTATATGATTGCTTATTGATCTATTACATTAATGAAAATGTATAGGTTCCCATTTTCAAAGTTGGGTAAGCATAATGAAATTATACTTATAGGATGGGAATCACTACTAAGAATATACTCATAATTGACAAGCTCACTTTTTACAGGTTGCAAATTGACATCATCATGAAATTACGCAAATATTAACATTTAATGGAGTTTATATTAACTATGAATGTCCTCCATTTTAATGTTCTTACAAAATTATTTTTTGTAAACATGCAGTACAATTAATAAAAAACTTATACAACTAATCACTAAAATATCACCCAAGCTCATTTTTTACCCTTTCACTTTAAATCTTCCTACATATACAAATATAAAAAACAGTAATTCCTACATATACAAATATAAAAAACAATAATAAATTTTACGAAATAACCTTTAATAACTATAAAATTAACCTATAAAAAAWTTTATGAAAATCATTTRACCTAGCAAAAGTTAAGAAATTTGTTTATTCATGGACCATGTGGTCATGTTATGCAAGAATGTCGAGTCATTCAAAAATKATTTGGCTACCAAACCCCACTTGYCAACCCTACAGATATCCTCTCCTTAACAAATTCAACAGGATCCCAGTTCCACATCAATTAATGTTGTACAAGATATGGATAAAGGAATTAGTTCCTTAGGAACCAAAAAAAATAGGACTTTAGGACCTTATAAGAACCCCAAGGTTTTTTTTTTCAATCAAAAAACAATTTTGACCATAGTATTAACCATTTTTTCGACCTATATATTCTATGTTCAACATATCAATCAAATATAAGGTCAAAAATCAAGTTTTTGAACTAGTATTTTTTACGGGTATAGTTTTTAAATAAGAAATACCCATCATAAAAGTAGGTCAAACATTGTGTAGTATTGACCTTATTTTTTATTGGTAATTTTAACTTACAAAATATTGATCGAAAAATAGGGTCAATATTTGGGTCATTTTTTTTTCTAAAAATAAAAAGGGTAAAAAAACAATAGGCATTTTATAGGAAAATGTCTGCATTTCGTCGCATTTTCATGGTGAGTATTAGGTTAAAACAAAATAAAAAAATTATATGATCAATGTCACTATCCCGCCAATGGATTTTGAAAATTTAAAGAAGGAAGGAAGAGGAGGGAAGGGAGAGACCGCCATTGCATGAATAGAGAAAACCCTTGCATGGACAGAGGATCAAGAATGCATTCATTCTCAGCCCCAATGTGAACATGCAATCAAAGGAGCTTCAAGTTGTGACTGAGTTTCTAGGTGAGTTCAAATATTTAGTTAGATTTATTGAAAAATAATAGGCAACACAAAACAAATAAACTAGACTAGGGGAATAGAGGATTTACGAGATTTACATGATTCCCTATAGTTTTAGGATATCAAGAGATTTATGACACAAAACAAATTATAGTGGGATTTATGGAGGAAAAAGAATTCATTGATTTAGGGCTTACCTAAACACCACACACTTGACCACGTCCCCCTATCAATCATAAAACAGAATACCCTCCTATTGAAAAATCAATCAAAATTTAGAGTTAATCGGAACTTTGATTTCTCTTATTACCAAATTATAGCAATTGGAGAGAAATTTACTACATATTGTTGGATCTCTAAATTGGGTTGTGCTATTGTTAAGAGCTTCCACAACTAATCTAGGGTTATTTTTTAAAGCATCTTTTTATCACCTTTATTTAAGATATTCGTTGTTAATAATATGCCAAAGGCTTCGATCACATTTCAATGAAAAATAGTAGTTTATGTGGAAAAAAAATGTGCATTATGTATGAGGCATATGACCCAAGAAAGAACATGGATTTTAACATTTCTAACCATTGGGAATCAATAAGGCTAACTTAATATCATAACTAAAAGCAACCCTAATCCAATCTTTGACCAAATACACCCTACATATCGACATTACTCCCATCACAATTCATGAAGGATGGAGAAATGACTCTTTTTCATTTTCTATAGAAACATCATCTCTTTAGTTGTAAAATTGCTTAGATATTTATACAAAACCAATTTGGGATTTCACATAGAATGGAGGGTTATCACTTATAACATTTAGACTTTACAAGATGTTTTACTAGCACTATATAAGTCAGTTAAGAGAAAATGTATCATGTACCTTTTTTCTAAGGATCCCCACCCACAGATGATTTCTTCTGCAAACCTCATAAATTTTTCACTCAATAATGCCTTAGTCGTATTATAGTTTGGTCCCTTGTGCGCCTTGGATTTTTTTAAACCTTGGGGTTTTGGTTGGGAAACAAAATTAAACATTTCTTCGTGATTTGAAACTAAGTTGTAGTGTGCCTATATTTGGAATGGAACTAATATTGTAATTACAACAATGGAAAAAAATAGCAATAAAAGAAATGATAACAATAAAATTCCAATAATAGAAATTAGCAAAAAACATATTGGGGGAACCTACACACTAAAGTGTGGATTGCGCCTTCAAATTCAGTTTATAAAGTGATATAATTCTCCAATAAAACTTGTTGATTGTTTCACTGAAATGATAAAAGTTACAATCAATGGGAGGGAACTCCTATTTATATGAAAAATAGGTATAAGCTATAAATGAAAGTTTAAGTTTTTTTTCCTTAATAGTAGTGGTTATAATTGTATTAGAAAAAGAGTATGGCCTAGTCATACATCGTTGTAATATGATCGAAAAGAAGGATTGAGTTCCTTGACCAAAAGATGTTGTTATTGAAACCCAAAAACCTTGATACTATATATCTTAGCAACTAACTACAAGACAAGGCATCTATACTACCAAACAAAAGGTCCCAAAAGAAATACAAAGCGACAAAATATTACATAGACAAGATATTTAAAAATCAACCCCATGTAGAGATTCTTCCATCACATGAAATTAATGTTTGAGATCCCTGAAGCATGTGTTTTGTTCCTGACATTCCTCTTAATCAATGTCACTTGCAATAATTATGCCTTAAAAATTAGAGTGGTTATGCCCTAACTAACTTTCCCTCTAAGCATCCAAAGATGCAAAGAATTTTGATTCGAAAGAAGCAGAAGGTATCATCTATGACCCAATACCAACATTAAACAATTGTGAGACTAGAGAGACAATCGATCAACCTTCAAATCCAATTATAGGAGTTTGTTTTACTTCACTTGCATAAAATCCCACATTTCTTCCTTCAATACCTTCAACAAATTCAATTGAATTTTGGTCTCCACATCATATCTATCTCTCTTTGAGATTTCTACTATCAATTTATACTCCCAATCATCATACCAACAACACCATTAACTAAAACCACCATAAGCTTGTGTGCTTTCATGACATCATGTTCACACTATGTGACACTCTTCCTAGCTTCAACCAGGTCACACCAAACATAGTTATGCCCATGCATCATACTTGGATGATAAGAATTGGTCCATACTAGGTGTTGACTATGAATCTCAAAAAAGGGAGAGAATTCCTTCATGATATTCTGAAGAAAGTTGTAATTAACACAAGCCCACATACTCAAATCTCCATCGTGAAGGGAGTATGGGGCACCCACAAGACCAAAACCTATAGATAACACAAATATGTCATACACTAGCCCAAATCATGAACCGTGTGTATTGCATATCCAAGCCATATTGTTGCTAAAATCCCTTAGCAATGAGGAGAAGAAGAATCTAGCGGTCGAGGGAGTAATGAGACATAACTCATTATCCAAACTAGTTTGTGTGAGAATATTATCCATATTGGATCATTGTAGTATTTTTTGTCTATATCAATGCTTTCATAGTGAAAAAAATTGGAGGAATCAGCTTGCAGGATCATTTTAACGGTAGGTCCCAGTTTGGAAAATTGAGGTTTGAAACCTTCTAGAGCCATTTGAGGAATCAAACAAAATTTTTTGGGGTCAAAACATTCTCATATTTAGCTTAGACTCCTTAGTGTTGATCTACACTCATAGACCTTTCCAATGGCACAAAAATCATGTCAATTGAAGCTTGTATGCAAAAATTATGCCTCTTGCAAGTTGACCTACCATGTTGACCACCATGGTATGAGAGGATGCCACATCATTCCCCATTACTCGTGCATATAGGGCTAGCCACATGTGGACTTTCAAGAAGATTCTAGAAGGTCCAAAACCTTATCACAATAGAGGGTTGAGGAAGTCAAAACCCTACCCCTAAATGTATATCGGGCTATGTTAAATACTGAGTTGCTAGGAGGAGAAGGGGTTCCATTGTTTTGCATTATTTCTTGTTCCAGAGCTAAGAAAAGCATCTGAGAGTGGTATTTTGTGAGCATAATATAGGATTAGGAGGGCTTATAGCATCCATTCAGGCCGCAATTCGAAAAGGTAAATCCATAGTATGTTCCCATTCCTTGGTATGTGCATTTTATAATTAAAGCAAAGAGAAAAGAGCATCGGCATCACCTTCTAGTTGGTTTTTCTCTCATATTGGGTTTCCTGGGTCAAATATTGTGTTCATTTGTGTGGATGATGTGTATTTGTGTTAAGCCCTAATATTGGCTCATTGCCCCTTAATTGAGGCATATTATATTAGTAATTTTATTTTATTTATGTCGGCTTTAGGCCATTAGTTGTAATTATACCTCCTAGTCTCCTATATATACCAAGGAGACATTTTCATTTTGAACCATCTTGTACTTGAACATTTAAATGGGGTAAAAGGAGGTTGCCCCCTCGAAGAGGCTTATTATATGAAATTATCTCTTTTTCAAGGCATTGAGTACTTTTTCTGAGGTTTTTCTATGCTATATTGATATTTTGTTCTTAACATATGGTATCAGAGCTCAAGGTCTTGGGGTTTCGCTGCTACATCTGAGACACCTTGGCATTTTCATTATAACTTTTTTTCTACAACGTTTCAAAAGGAACGGCTTAGAGGATATTTAGTAGACAGATCAAGGTATGTTGGGTTCAAATTTCAGCTCTTGAGGCCTTATACTTTCGGAGATAAAACCTGTACAAGATAGGGTTCTGGAATCATCCTGAACTAAGTCATTGCGGAATTTTCGCTATAAAAAATTTCTATAACGTTTCAGACCCTGAACTCCGGAGGCTATTCACAGAAATTAGTAAGGTATCTGTGGTAAAAATTTTAGCTTCTGGTCATCTTAAATTTGTAGATACACCCTGTGTAAGATAGGGTATCTGACTAGTCCTATTGACTAGTCTCAAGAAGGTGTTCCAAGTAAAACAATCATAAATTCTTCCTAGAGTATCCAAATTGAGTGGGACCAGTTTCGTTGGATCGTGGACAGTCTTAGTATTTCGAGTATGAGTTTCAGAATTTTATATCAATTATTTTGTGTGTGGCACGCTATACAAGTGAGATCTTCTAGAAAGGCCAAAAATTGGCAAGTTGTGGGGAAGATATCGTAAATTCCACTTGGCACATCCAATTTTGATCAAACCTGTGGCATTGCAAAGAAGAAATATTAGATAACTACATAAAAGAAAGTTTCATACCCAAAAGGGCCGAAACTTGGGAGATACAACAGAAGAAAGATTGTCTAGTAGAACCACCTCAAAATCAAGGTTCAAAAGTGATACTTGGCCAACATGCCACCCAAAAAGGGAACTTCTA
>ML801070.1:21793-40583 GCA_009831015.1 Picea engelmannii
GGTCCAGGCGTTTAGCCATCTCCTCATCTTCAGTTCTAAAATTCCTCCAGGTGGGAGATAACTTAACAAGTTCAAGATCCACCAAATGAAAATTCTCCAGGAAGGATAAGAAAAAAGGTCCTCCCTAGAGTTCACCCCCTAGACCTCTCGA
This sequence comes from Picea engelmannii, assembly GCA_009831015.1. Classification (NCBI taxonomy): domain Eukaryota; kingdom Viridiplantae; phylum Streptophyta; class Pinopsida; order Pinales; family Pinaceae; genus Picea; species Picea engelmannii. The sequence continues at coordinate 21,945 of ML801070.1, forward strand.
AGGGAGAGAGTAAAATTCATGTCCCCCCCCACCACCAAATGGGGGTCAGAGAAAACGCCTGCAAAAATCAATTCTTCCCAGAAAGGGATTATATCGGAGTATGGAATGTAAATATTGGCAATAGTAAAAGAAAAATCATTGTTCTTATGCTTAAGTTTGACATAGATAAATGATCGAATTGAAGAAGAAGAAAAATCTTGAAAATCGGGGCTCCAACCTGTGAGCAAGCCCCCTGACATTCCAACCACATCTACAATATTGAAAGAACAATTACTAAGCCACTGGCTAAACATCTCCTATATTTTACACCTGAACACATGGTCTCCTGGATCATAATGATATCATGTTTCAGGCTCAGGAGCAGTCTTTTGAGGGATAATTTTTTTGGGGAGCCCCCAACCCCTTTGATATTGAAAAAAAGCATAATCATCGCTTCCCTGAAGGAAGGGAATTACCCGCTCTAAGGTCCCTTGTAATGGTTGCTCCAGTTACTTTGTAAATTTTCGTTGTTGCCTTTTCTTTTTCTTTTGTCAGGTAGGATTTCCTTCCTACCCGAGAAGAAGGGGGAAGGTTTAGGGCCAAACCCCCTTTGGAAGGGATGAGCTCTTTTGGGTAGTCCTTTGGTCTCATAGCATAACTTTTGATAGGGGGAAGGAGGGCTTAGAGGCCTAAAGGGAAGGGGAGGAGGCACGAGAAATAAGATCTTTGACCACATCAGGGGAAGGGTGGGAGGCCTGAGGAATCGAAACCTAGGAGGTCTCCATTACAGGACTAGGGGGAGGGAGACTTCCGAAGGGGAAATTTCCATTAAGGGAGCCAAATTTTTTCCATTTGGCGAGGAGAGGTGAGACAAAACCAGGGGGAGAGACACCTCAGAAGAGGGGGTTTCCTCAGGCAGAGAAAATGGAAGGGGAAGAGAGGCAAGAGGGGGATACCAAGGATCACCAGGAGGAGAAACACTAGGGACCGAAACAAATGAAAGAGAAGGAATGGAAGCTAGGGAGGAAAATACCATACCTGAAGAGGAAGCCTGCTTGACCAGATCATGGAGAGCCTGACTAGTGGAGACCACATTGCTAGGATCCATATTGAGTTCAACGTTTTTTCCTTCTATAGAGACAACCTCTGCCTCTTCCTTTTTCCAAATATTCGACTTTGTTCTCCAAACTTTAGGGGGTGGTTGGCTCAAGGGTGCGACGCGAGTGCATTGGGAACATAAATGACCTATTTCATGGCACCCATGGCATCATAAGGGTAGCCTCCAATAGTCTACCTTTTGATGCTAGGTCTTATTGGAAAAGACAATATGTATACTTCCAAACATACCTTCCCTTTAGTCCACCTCAATCTGAATCCATGCCCACCGATGATATTTTTTAGAATCCTAGTTTGACGCAAGCCTGAGAAATGAGCCCAATTTGTTAACAATTGCCTCTAGTGCTTCTCTGGACCAGAAAGTCGTTGGTAATCCCACCACTATCACCCATACTTTTATAACTGCCACTGATTCCTTCAAAGGTTCGAATTCCACCATCCATGGTCTTAGGGATAGACCTGACGGACCCCATGACCAATTTTTCTTCTGAACAAATTCACAATCCTCAACAGATAGAAACAAAAAATAAATCCACCCCCTGGAGAGAAAATTAACTTCTGGGGAATACCCAAGCAAGTGTTTCCATTGATGATCCATCCATCTTATAAGGGATTTCTCCCTAGGATATTTACCATTAAATCTACCCAAAAGTAACTTCCCAATGACTCAAGAGACTTTTGGGATGGGTGTGTCTTCACCCACAACCATCTTGAATGAACCTTTCCTTTTTATGATGCACTTTGTTGATTTTTTCCTAAGGGGACCAACCAATTCTTGAGCTTGGGGTGATTCTTTTCCTTCTTCCCATGCCTTTGCCAAGCTCCGAGAGATAAAGAGAAAGGACTCAAACTGAGAAATGCTCATATGAGACACACCAATCCTCTCACAATGGCATGAATAGCTCGATTCCGGGATGCTAATGGTGTCCTTCAAGAATACACCATATTTGGCATGCTCGACATCATGTCCTAAAACTTCTCAAAATGACTACGGGATTGTATGATGGAGGAATTTGGACGTGCTTACCTTTTCCAAAAACTCCCCAAGGGAGATAAAGACCTTGCATTCGAGTGGGATGGCTTCATAATATACTTCCTTCACTTCTTGCGATGCCATGTGTCCTGGACCACATGACGACCCATCCTCTTTGGACTACGAATATCGATGTCGATAGGTATCGAGACAGGGGAGGGAAGCCAGAATGGGGAAAGGGAGCCTGAAAAAATTAGTGTCAGACCGGAAACAGGAAAGAGTAGGAGGAGAGGGCATGCAACCCTCACTCGAGGTTTTATCACGTAGGGTTTATGGATGCGAAGGCGCTACATTAGGGGAATTTTGAGGTCAAAAAAGGGCCTAAAAATAGAAAATGTACCACCAAAATCCACTTTATAAGAGCCAATCAAAATTCAAAGGACGACATCATCCCCTGGGGATGACTTGGAATTGGTTGAGTTAAAGATGGTGAGTTGTCACATTTTGAATGGTGGATGGAAATATAGAGTTAACCATGGTAATACTATGAGTACTTTTAAATAAAAACATAAAGTACTCATAATAAATCTTCTTTCCCACTTTTTAATAAAATAATATTATTGTCCTCTCATACTTTTTTGGAAAAAAACAATACCCGTCCTTGCGAGAATATCCATATTTTTTCACTCTTCTTCTTAATAAATGTCACACATTCCATTTTCCTTATTATACTTTTTTTGTATTCCTCTTGTTTCTTTTTTGAATTATTATATTAAATGATTAAAAAAAAATCAAATTCCAAACTGTGCTATCAAAGGTCGAGCCAATTTAGTTTACTGTTCCTTTTTCACGCCTTCATTTTCGAGCTTTGAGTGGGTTTGATAACAGGAGGAAGCTGCGACTTGGCATACTATTGCTTCATTGGGCTTTAGGTGGGTTTGATAACAAGGAGGAAGCTTCAATTTGGTCTACTATTGCGTGCTCAAGCTTCAGGCAGGTCTTGTAAGAGGGAGGAAGTCGTTCTTTTGGAAATAGACTCAAGGAACGACAATAGACTACCACCGACGAATGAATCACGCGTGTAGAGGGACGAACGAGGGGTTAGAGCATGCTTAAATATTAACTTATTGGGTTGAACAATGGGTTAGAGAAGGTAGTATGTAGTTGTTGGCCACTCTTTTGAGGGTTTTAATGGAGGAAATTGCTTGTTGTTTAGGAGAATAATCCATTGTCAAGAAGAAAGTCACCTTGTTGTTGATGTCTACCTTTGACCCAAAGCAATGTTTTTGTGTTGTTGTGATATGTGTGTAGGCTTCTTTGTCACTTTGCTTATTGTTAGAGAAGACAGGCTTGACATTATCTCCATATCTCTTAGAGCACATTCAATTGTATTGGGAAGGGGATTTAGAGGAAAATGTAAATCAAATCATCAACATAAGCAATTAGTGAAGATCACAACTTTCCTTGTGGGACTTCTTGACACTCTTTTGATTTGATGGGATACAATGCAACAAAACTTTTCGTTAAAGCTTGATTTTTCAGAGTTATTGTACCAGCTTACCTGGAGGTAAGATCTAAGTTCCCAACTATGAGAACTATGATATGAAAATTAGAAATTTGTTATAATCAACCACTTTTCAAAGAACATTTGAACCTTTTTCTATTCAATCTTGTATTCATTTCACTTAACTTCTCACAAATTTAACTCATGGTTGATTGAGGCTTGTTTTTAATATGTTGTTAGATTCTTCTTTTCTGTTCTTGTTTTTCATACATTTCATTATGTTCTCTGCATCAATCAAATATCACTAGTTTCCAAAAGAAATTGTGTTATTTGTGATGACCTCTCAGCCTGTAACCCACATATGCAGAGTCTTAAAACATATTCTGCTATAGCTCTGATCAAGATTGCTCTAAAAATATTCTTTCATGGGCCCAAATTCCTCCTTTAACAAAGTATGGACTTGTCTTTTCCAAAACATTCTAACTCTCAGCACTATATTTCAACGCTCATCACCAGGTGCTAATTCTCCTTTACGTGATTGAGTGTTAGAACCTTGTTCCAACCTCCATTCGTTAGCTCCTTTAGATTTAGCGCCAAAATTTTCTTCTCCTCACGAGACCAACTCCTCATGCAAGCGCTAGCACCTAAGTGTTTGAATCCAAGTGCTTAATTCACATAGCACCTCAGATTAAAATCCATAGGCTATCAAAGTCTTTTCTGTTCAGACAAGCATATGACATTTTAATTCTACAATAGAGATTGAAAAAGAATCCTCCATAATGGAATAATGTAATGAATGAAGCTGCCAGGAGGATAAAAGACAAGGTCCAAATTCTTCCACCATTGTATTTACCGACCGGAGAAGGAAAATATATCATAGAGATAGATGCATCAAATAGTACATGGTTCGGTGTACTAATTGAAGAAATTAATGGAGTTGAGACTGTATGCTCATATGGTTCAGGTTCTTTTCGAGGAGCAGAGATTAATTACCCTTCCAACCACAAAGAACTTCTTGCTGTAAAAAAGAAAGTGCTCCCTTTTAGACTCTATCTCAAACCAATAAATTTCCAAGTAGTTCATATCTGAAAATTTTACATGGAATGTTAAAATCTGAAAATCTCCTTATAGAGTCTCATTATAGAATTCAAAAACATGTTTTATGGCTAGATAATTTTGACTTTACTGTGCAACATAAACTTGTTCACTTAAACTGCCTTATTGATACGTTAACCAGGGAAGCCAAAACTGCAGATTTAGCCATGTTTTCAGCAGAACCATCGAATAAAGGCAAACAACATGTGACTCAAGAAGAAGAATACTGAGCTCGGGCTACAAGAAGAAAATAATTCTTGATAGAAGTAAGTCAAGAAGTCATATAAATGATGATTAGAGAAAGAGAATAAGAACAACTGTTAGCCACATTAATTGAAGAAATTAAAGAATCTCCCATGAAGATTCAAATCTTGGAAAAATGGGAGCAAAAGGCTTTTGTGGGTTTAAGAAATGCTTCAAGGAAATATGGGGATGCATTAGATAATTCTCCATATATTATGACAAAGATGATATGTGTTACTATGACATTGGCTTGGGACCAGTGTTTTGGGAGCATTATGCCTTGCTGTTACAATTGGCATGAGAAAAAAGGGAAATTGTTGTATGTGTAGACACTAGAAATCTAGTTAGAAAACCATGGAATGGATGGGCTAAAATTTTATTTGAAATATTTATGCAAAGAGAAGAGTGGTATTTAAAAGGACCACAATTTATTTTCAATTTGCAGCATGAGCTTATGATTGCGACACATTATGAACTCTAGTTTAAATTCAAACTGAAATTTGTGGCAACATCTTTGTCCAATCTTGATCATCTAGAACTTGTACAATATGAATATGCACTAAAGGATAAGGATGAAAAAATCATAGGCATAACCCGAGAAGAGATGCTCCTAACCCTTAAGGTTCAAACCAACTATTAAGGAGCATATCTTAAAGATCATAAACATACACTCATGCCCAATCCTTTGTGGGTCATTGCTTTGATGACTTCTTCTTTCTAGTACCAGATGTACCTCAATCACATAATCCATATGATTATGACTCTGACATTTCTTGGACTGAAGAAGAGATTCATAATTTGAACAACTGCATGGAGTATTAGTGTGAAAGCATTGTGGACCCTAGTGTTAAAATTTCTCTTAAGCAGTTAAGTGTATTCAATATTCTTTAACTTTAGACTATTAAAACAATAATTGCATGCATAAGGATCACTAAAAGAAATACATCCACAATATACACAATATTTATCTTGGAAAACTCTTGTGGGGGAGAAAACCCATCAAAGCTTCTTCAATATAGATTCATCAACAACTACAATGTCTCTCTTAGGAGAGATCTCACCAAACAAAAGATAATTAGAATATAGACCAGAAACCCTAACTAGAATAGGGTAGCACACTACTAGACCAAGATAGTCCTCCAAGATATAACCAAAACCTTTACTATAAGACCCTTCCCCTGTAGTTATGTCTTCACCTCAGACTTGTGCACTTTTTCTTGTGTGAGAGAGATTCTTGTGTGTGTTCTCCAAGTGAGGCACCTAGCCTCTTATAAATACAAATTGAGCCACCCATAATTAGGTCAGGGTCGACTTGTACACTTTACCCTTTCTAATTTACAATTGAATTTTGTCAAGGCACAATAGGGCCGACTTTACAAATATAACATAATATTATTCTTTAGGGTTTTGTCTTGGTCTAACACAATATTGATATAATAAGAATATCTTCCAAAGCTACTCAAACTTCAACACTCCCTCTTAGCAAGGAAGGTATTCTTTCGGCATGATCATCATGACTGCTTCTGCACTTCTGTACACTTGGCCATTGTCTTTTTTACTTTCCAGGAATCTATATTGAAGAAGTTTTGTAACCATGTCAACATCCAGGGTCTCATCATCCATCTGGGATTTATGTCATCATGGGGATTTAACTCACCATATCACACAAAATATGGCATCTAGTTCATATAGAACTAGTAACTTGTCAGTTCACACAGAATCTGACATCTAGTCCATAAAGAACTAGTAACTCATAAGCTCACACATAATCTGACATCTAGTTCATAAATAACTAGTAACTTGTCAACTCACACAAAATATGACATCTAGTTAGTAACTCACCAACTCACACAGAATATGGCATCTAATTCATAAAGAACTAGTAACTGGTTAGCTCACACAGAATCTGACATCTAGTTCATAAAGAAGTAGTAACTCGCCAACTCACACATAATCCGACATCTAGTTCATAAAGAAATAGTAACCTCTGGTTGGCACACCATGCAACTGGTCCATAATGACCAAACATCTAATCACAAGGATTAGGTGATGTAGTGCGCACACACTACCCATCTAGCCCAAGTCTAGGAAACACCTCCAACCACATAGGTTGGCCCACCAACTTGAAAATCTGGGTAACTCACCATCCCCGAAGGCTTGGCATATGCTGACCTTGTGCGAGGTCATGCTGGCTAGTGCCACATTCATTAACGTGCCCTTGAATGAATACCTCTCATCGTTGTCGTCTCTGATTCACATACAAATGTTTTTAGACACATATATAAAGATAAAATAAATTGAAATTTTAAAACAAATACATATATAAATGACATATATTTAAAAAATAGAAAATTAATTCTTTTTTGCATTTTTTTTTTTAAAATCAACCGGTGCGCTGCCCACAGTTCATACGCCCCATGGTAGGTGTGTTATCTCAAAAAAACAACACCGTTAAGCGGTGCATCCCATAGGATGATCTGCACCAACTCAATGCTTTTAACAACAATGGTTCATCTCGTTAACAAAGATGCACTGCAACGCTAAAATTTATAGTGCACAAATCCATGGTGGCCTTTGCTAAACCAAAATCACCAGTGCACCATGTTTACCAGAGCACCAACATGTTGTTTACCAATGAAATTGTCTTTGTGACACTAGTGCATTTGGTGGAATGATGGGAGCCACTAAGATAAACTTCATTATCACAGCTAAACTGATGCAATGTGTTACTATTAACGCATCAGTACCACCATGATAGTGGAGCACTGGCATTTTGTACCTTGGTGCATTATAAATGATAGAGCACCGGGAACAAGGCATCCAATGAGATGCCCCACTATGAGAATTCAGGAAATATATGTCCCGATGTGTTTCTATATAGAGTATTGGTGCATTAGATTACAATGGTTGCACCGCTACGTTAAATTTTATAAATTGTTATGTTAACGATGTTTTTAGTTAAGTGAAGTGTACTAGTGGGTAATGTTAAACAACACCGGTGCGATTTATTCGGTGTGTGTATTGTTTTATAAATTATGGTGGTGCATTTGAACATTGAGGTGCCAAGGAATTATGTTTTAGGTATGCCCTGGTGTGGTTGGTTAAAATTGGTGCACTGCTAGGTTAAATTTTCATATAACATTGAGCTAGTGGATCAGTTAATGAAGTGAAATGTTCCAGTGTGGGTAGAAGCCCACTATGTGCTGGTTTTGGGGAGTTCCAAAGGAAGCACCACGTTGTAAAGGATAGAGCATCAAGAATGAGGCGTCCAATGAGATGCCTCGCTTTGAAAATTTGGGAAATATATGTCTTGGTGTGTTTCTGTATACAATATCAGTGCGTTGGATTACAATGGTTGCACCACTACATTAAATTTTATAAATCGTTATGTTAGCGATGTCATTAGTTAAGTGAAGTATAACGATGCGTAATGTTAAACGACACCGATGCGTGTATGTTTTTTTATAAATTATGGAAGAGCGTTTGAACATTGATGCATTGGGGCATTGTTTTTTGGGTACACCCCAGTGCAGTTGGTTAAAATTAGTGCAACACTAGGTTAAATTTTATATTGTTGAGCTAGTAGTGCGGTTAATCAAGTGAAATGTACCCGTGTCAGTAGAATCCCATTGTTTTAAATGTGTTGAACCTACACAAAATAGATCTAGCTAGCAAATGACATATACAGTTTGCAGAGAAAATATGAGAAAAGAGAAGCAAGAGAGAAAGAATGGAAGAATTCTCATTAACCAAATGAATGAATGATAATTTACACATGATGTACTCTGTATAAATCAACTAATGTACACTGGAGGAGAATCCAATGCACCATAGTGGTGGTCTAGAGTGATTTGGACACACACCGATAGTTATGGGAGTAAACTACCACCTAGTCTAGTCTCCCAGGAAGTTACGGGAGTTAACTGCCACCTAGTCTGAGTTAACTAATATCTCATTCTTCAGTTAACTGACTGAAAAAAAGTGAAGTGAGGAGGAGATCAAGGAATCATGAGTAATGCGCTAGTTTGGTGATGATCCCAAGGACAATGCACATTATCTGGTGATGATCCCAATGCTGCATGGTGATGATCCCAATGTGGCATCTAGACTTCACTCCACTGATCAAACTGAAGAGAATATTCTCCCTAGATTATAGGAGACTGAATAATGACTAGTAAACATATGGAAAAACTTAGGAAAAATAATTCCTAGGTGTGTGTGAAGTATCTCCAACACCCCCCCTGAACATCACTATGGTGAAAATAAAGAATGGGTCCTAAATACGAGGCCATGTTAGGTACCCAAATAAAAAATATACACTGAAATAGACGAGGAAAGAGGGAAAATTTCATGGGAAACCCATCCCCTCAAAGTACAATGTATATAAAAAGAAGAACTGACAATTTCTAGGCAACTATGTCCTTCACTCCAAGATGACTACGCAGAGAATGGAACGTCTGCTCAGTGAAGGTCTTGGTGAATATGTCTGTAGTCTTTTCTGTTGAAGGACATAACTACATGTTGATGATCCCCTTGTGTACTAAGTCCTAGATGTAGTGCATGTGGATCTCGATGTGCTTCGTCCATTGCCTCTAAACTGGATCTTTGCAGAACTTCATAGTGCTCTAGTTGTCACACCAGATGACAGTCGATCGGTAAAACTGAATGCCCAAATCAGTGAGAAAATGTTGTAGCCACATAGACTGCATGGTTATGTTAACTACCCCTCTGTACTCTTCCTCAGTTGAAGATAGAGCAATAACAATCTACTTCTTGCTCAACCAACAGATGGGCCCGAAACCAAGACTGAGTGAGTAACCAGATGTGGAATTGCAATCAATGCTATCACCAGCCTAGTCCGAATTAGTGAACCCGATGATGTCCAATGTAGATTCTACTGCATAGTGAATCCAAAATGTGTTGGTGCCTTGTAAGTATGGAAGGATACACTTTGCAACATTCCAATGTAGTTCATGCGACTCCTACATGAACCTGGAGATTGCTCCAACTTCATAGGAGAGGTCTGTTCTGGAGTGTGTGAGATACAACAAGCTCCCCACTAGTTGTCAGTACAGTGTGTTTTCCACCAGTGGAGTGTCTCCACCAACCTCAAGTCTGACTCCTGATAGGAAAGGAGTCGGGTAGAATTGCAGTCTGTCATGTGAAATATCTCAAGGAGATCTCATGCATACTTGGCCTGAGACATTTTGATGCTTGACACATCTTGACTGATATCGAGTCCAAGAAAGAAATGTAGCGGACCCATGTTCATCATCAAGAACCTATCATGCAAAATCCTCTTGGCTGCAAAAATTGTTGAAGTCGAGCAACTGGTGATCAACAAATCATCAACATACATAACTAGGAGTAGAAGTGAATCATCCGTCTTGAGCATGGAAACATTCAGCTCTGAATTACAATGTACAAAGTTATGTGATAACAGGTAGGAGTCCATCTTGGCATACCATTCCCTCGGGGCCTGCTAGAGGCCATAAAGAGACTTCTTCAGTCGACAGACCAAAGATGAATCCTGCATAAATCCTCGGGGTTGCTCCATATATATCTCCTCAGAGAGATCACCGTGAAGAAATGCATTCTTCATGTCCATCTAATGGACTTCCCATCCCTTGGCTGCCACAATGGCAAGTGCCAAATGTATGGAATCCATATTCTCTACTGGAGCGAAGGTCTCATCATAGTCAATGTCGTGCACCTGCTGAAATCCTTTAGCAACTAACCTAGATTTGTATTTGCTAACCTGTCCATATGCCGCACTCTTGGTTGTGTAGAACCATATTCACCTGACAAGTTTCTTTTCTGAAGGAAGGGGAACCAGATCCCAAGTCTGGTTCTCGAGGAGGGAGTTGTACTCCTCCTGCATGGCAGATTCCCAAAATGTATTTCCAGCAGCCTTGCCATAGGATTGTGGTTTTGAAGACTAAACCAAGAAAATATACTTGGGTGGCATTGGTTCAGTGGCAGTGAATGCAAGAGGAGGCTCCTTGAAATCATATCAAGTCCTCCTAGTATTAGCTAGATCTCAACAAGGTCTCCTGCATCCTGAAGAGTAGTCTTGGCCCACTTGGGCCTCGACTCTAGCTCTGCATGTGCATCTGAATGCACCGACTCTACATATGACTGTATTGACTCTGGATCTAGATCATCTGAATCCTCTGAATCATAACTATCATATGAAGAAGAGTCGACATGTGAATGCTCATCATCTCTGACATGTGGAAGAACAAAAGTGTCTACATGCGGATGCCGAGGTACATGCGAGACAATTTATTTGAATTGGACACTTCGCTCAATGATGAGACGGTCCGAGGAAAGATAAATGAGTCTGCATCCCTTCACATCGTCGTGGTATCCAACAAAGATACACTATGTGCTCTGTGGATCAAGTGCCTTCCTCTTCTCATAGGAAATCTTGGCCCATGCACGTGAACCAAAAATACGGAAGTGGGTCACTTCTGGTTTGAGGCTGCTCCAAGCATTGTAGAGGGTATTATCCTTGACAGTTCTATGGGGAGATGTGTTTTGGATGTAGGTTTCACAATTAAGTTCTTCAACCCATAATATCTATGGAGGTGACTTTACATGTAGCATGCAAGATGCCATCTCTTTTAGAGATCTATTTTTCCACTCAACAACTCCGTTTTGCTTCAAAGTATAAGGAACCATGTGTTGCAACTGAATCTCAACCTCATGAAAAAGATTATGTATCTCATGGTTGACATACTCTCCCCTGTTATCTATTCAAAGGACTTTTATCTTCTTTCCTGATTGTGTTTCAACAAGGGATTTGAAATCTTGGAGGTGTTGAAATACCTCTGATTTTTGCCTGAGAAAGAAAATCCATGTGAAGTGTGAGAAATCATCAACAAAAATGAGCACGTACCTTGATTTACTGATTGATGGATGCGAAAAAATGGCCCATTATATCACTATGGATAAGATCTAAAGGAAATGAATCCTTCTAATTCTTTCCTTTTGTCGAATTTCTCTTGAGGGTGTTTTAAGTTTAGTTGTTCTCAAGCCAAGGTTTGTTTTTCACCCACTTGATGAGGGTTGCCTTCCTACCATAGCCGTAAGAGTAAGAAAGTATAGTCATTTAGAGGAGGTCAAGTGATATCATGCTATCAAGAGTTCACCTTATTCTATTTGGTGAAATCTATGGGTGAATTACCTCAACTTTCTGTTGATGATTAGAGCTGCGTGAGACATCCTCCATGACACAGACCTGAGAGAGAGCCCTTGAGTTGGGTGTGTGGTTCCTATCCGAGACAGAACTAGAATATTGTGATGACCTCCTCCTTACAAAGAGTTGAGAAGAACTCCAGATTATTCTCTTGTGTAACACAGTGAGAAATAAGATTTGCTGAGTTGGACGTGCTCGTGGCTGAACATAGGTGAATGTGTGAATTCCCATGAGTTGGGTGCATCGTTATGAGACATAGATGAAACGATGTATTAGCCTCCTCTGAGTAGAGAGTTGAGATGATGAAATCTAGATGAGTCTCTTGTGTAATGCAGTGGGAAAGAAGATCTGTTGAGTTGGACATGCCTGTAGATGAACACAGATGAACGTGATCCTAGTGGGTGAGCACTAGTGAGTGTGGTTCTCCTATGAGACGAAGTGAGATAGAGATGTGGACATCCCTGTGGATGTGCCCCTAGTGGATGAGCACTAGTGGGTGTATGAGATCCCTTGATATATTGTTCAAGAGTCAGAATTACCTATAATCCTATTTGTAATGTAAAGGGTACAGGTCGGCCCCACCTTAATGTAAAAGATAATTAATGTAATAGATAATTAATATAAAAGATAATTAATATAGTAATTATTAATTAAATTTTGAGTTATTGAGGTCGGCCCTATTGTGCCAATAGACACATCATTTGATGTGACAAGTCTTATATAAATAAAGGTGAATCCCCAATGAGGAAACACACTTATCATTGTGTCATCTCATGATTTCATAAGTTGTGGTCTGAAATTATGAAAATTACAGCACCCTCTTGTGTGCTAAGTTTGGTGATGGTGTGGGAGGTCTTTCTCTTGAAGAATATAACAAAGGATTGGCTGGGTTTTCTCCCCTTGTTGAGAAGGATTTCCTAGGATACTTCTTGTGTTCTTTTGCATGGTTATTCTTCTTGTGATCTTGGTTTGCTGCAGTAATTATGGTTCAAGGAAAACTAAACAAAAAATTTAAAGAGAATACATGAGCCATAGCTCATTGATAACTCAACATGGTATCGGAGCGGGTCCTGAAGATGACCATCTGGATGACCATCTGCACAATGATCATTGAAGATAATCATAATGAACATTTTTGTTGGAAAGGAGCCACGAGTTTGCAGAAGTAAAGATCACTGCACCACCGGCTCACCTAGTCATTGCCCCACCCGACCATCATTCTATCGTGCTACAGGGTTAGTGGAAGCCAACACATAATTTAAGGATGTGTCAACACTAAGGAGAAGGTGTTTAGCAGAGCAGTAGAGAAGAAACCCTAATCCGCCATGAATCCAATGCGGGAGAGGTGTTGGACAAACATTGTTTTACTTAGAGCGATATTTCCATATTTATAAGAACTGTAAGTAGGGTACTCTGAATCTTAATTTTTTGGTTCATAGTAAGAGTAAGGGTTCTATTACAATATATCATGTTCCAGTCAATTTAGAGCTTTATATAGTTTTTGAGAAAAAAATAATAATGGAGGAGGGAGGTATGGAAGTCAGGGTAGTGGGGAACTACGTGCTAGAGAAGCGGATTGGATCCGGGCCCTTTTCCGTGGTGTGGCATGCCAGGCATACTCACCACCATGATAATAAATTTGCAGTCAAGGAAATTAGTATTGGGAAACTTTTTCGGAAGTTGCGGGAAAGACTAATGTTGGAGATTGATATTCTGAGGCAAATTAACCATCCGAACATTATAGGATTCCACAAAACTATCCGGCTGTGGCATGGAGTCGATAATATCCAATAAACTGTTTGAATGAATTTTCCTCCACCGCAATGACATTGCCTGCCCTGCTTACGGTTTTTACACTTACACATCCTTCGTTGAAGCAACGAGATTATACTGGGATTTCAACAACATGGGAGATTTGAGCACTCGCAAGAGAGAGATCACGGCTTGATGGCCCAGATTTTACATGAAACCACAGGTGGGTGGGCCACTCCACCAGATAGTCCTTATGCGTGGGGATTGTGCTTCAAGGAGGAAATTAATCCACATAGCACCTATTGCGACAAAACTGTTAAGAAATGGCCATGTGTAGCTGGCAAGTCGTATCGTAGTCGTGGGCCTATTCAACTATCCTGGAACTACAACTATGGGCCTGCTGGAAAGGCCATAAGATTCGATGGGACCATCATCCAGATATTGTGGTGGAAAATCCAGTGATTTCTTTCAAGACTGCATTCTGGTTTTGGATGACGACTCAGCCTCCCAAACCCTCCTGTCATGACGTCATGGTTGGGAAATACGTTCCCAGCTCCGCGGATCTGCAGGCGAACAGATTGCTCGACTTTGGCCTTGTCACAAACATCATCAATGACAGCCTCGAGTGTAGCAAAGGGAACAATACCAGCGTGGCGGATCACATTGGATTTTACCTGAGATATTGCCAGTTATTGAATGTCGACCCTGACCAAAATCTTGACTGTGGTAACCAAAAACCTTTTGGATGAAACGAATGCAAGGATATGATAAGAGTTTTGATATTGTATTTCAGAATTCAAAATCCGTGAAGCATTGTAAAATAACAGAACATCAAGAACATGTCTTAGGTATGCACTTGTATACATATATATATATATATATATATATATATATATATATTATTTGCATCATTGACATGAGGGTACTTGCAGGAGTAAGGAAGCCTTGCTGCAATTGTGGATCCAGAGGGATCTCAGTGCATTCAGAAGAACAACACATTGGAAGTGAAGACTCCGGGTTTGATTGTTTTAATTATCATGCCTCTAACCTACATGTCTAAGGTTACTACATTACAAGTAGGTGTTGTCGCTGTGACAACAATCCGTAAATTGTTTTGATTCTAGAGATGTACTCATGAATCTCCTCTATGAGATATTCTTTTTTTGTTTCCTTTCGGTTGTTTTCTTGTTCTAGGCAGGTTAACAACAAAGGAATATGTTTATCCTTAAGACTTCAGAAGGAATGACTTGACTCAGAAGGAGTCAAACTAATTGAGAAAGAGAGACATTACCTTCTTCCTCTTCAACAGTCCAGGGGGAGATAGCCATTGATACAATTGATCCAGTTCTTCCAGTTGATATTCCCAAGGACTTTGCAGTAGGCCATACAAGGCTTGTCTGGGCTTGACAAACTCTGCAAGAGGCAGGAAGACATGTGGCTGATGGAAGTGTCGAGAAATACAAAATGAGACTTGTAGTCAGAGGATTCTCACAAGTAGAGGGAGTGAACTATGATGAGACATATTGATCCAATAGCCCGATGCACTTCCATATGTACTACCATCCATGAGTTGGAAACTACATCAGATTGATGGATTCTTGTTGAGTTTGGGTTTCAACAAGAGTGTTGATGATCCAAACCTATACTATTACATTGTTGGTGACGAGAGCCTGATTTTGATGACTTATTCAGGAAGCCGTGTTGTTGGATACAAGAAAGTATCAAATTCTAATTTCGAGATGAAGGATCTAGGTATGATGCACTACTTCTTGGGACAAGAAGTATGATAGAGGACCAATGAGACTTTTCCTAAATCAAGGAAAATATACAGTGGAAATATTAAAGAAGTTCAGTATGACAGAATGCAAATCGATGTCTACACCGATGGTGATGGATTTGAAGAAAAACATAAATGATGATGATTCAGACAAGATTGATCCACATGTGTACCGACAACTAATTGGATCATTGATGTATCTAGTTAACACCAGACCTGATATATGCTATGCAACAAATGTGCTTAGTCAATCCATGAGTCAACCGAGACAGACTCACTGGATAGCAGTAAAGCATGTATTGAGATATATACGAGACACAGTTGGATATGGCCTAAGATATGCCTACAATGTGAACTTGATTTTGCAGGGATATGCCAATACAAATTGAGAAAAGAGTACAGTGGATCGAAAGAGCACATCCGATTGTTGTTTTACCTTGGAGTTGACCATGGTTTCCTGGTGCAGTAGGAAACAAAGCTCTATGGCCTTGAGTACCACAGAAGCAGAGTATATATCATTGAATGTGGCAGTCTACGAAGCAGTGTGGCTTTTGACAAATTTATTTAATCATGAGATGGATCCTATTATTATTTGTGATAACCAGAGCTTTGTGAAGCTCTCTGAGAACCTTGTGTTTCATGATAGATTGAAACACATTGAGATAAAATATCATTATATCAGAGACATCTTGCAAAGGAAAGAAGTACACGTGCAATACCTTCCTACACATGAGAAAATTGCAGATATCTTCACCAAACCGCTTGCCAATACGAAGTTCGAGTACTTCTGTGAGAAACTAGCTTGGTAAAAATTACCTCCCTAGTTAAGAGGGAGTGTTGATGATTACAACCAGGACGAAGTTCGAATAATTCCGTGTGAGACTTGGCCTGATGGAGAATGCCTCCCTAGTTGAGAGGGAGTGCTGATGATTACAACTGCGTGAGACATCCTCTAGGACACAGACCTGAGAGAGAGCCCCTGAGTTGGGTGTGTGGTTCCTATCTGAGACAAAAATGGAACATTGTGCTGACCTCCTCCTTACAGAGAGTTGAGAATAACTCTAGATGATTCTCCTGTGTAACGTAGTGAGAAAGAAGATCTGTTGAGTTGGACGTGTCTGTGGTTGAACACAGGTGAACATGTGAATTCCCCTGAGTTGGGTGCATCGTTCTGAGACAGAGATGAAATGATGTATTAGCCTCCTCTGAGCAGAGAGTTGAGATGATGAACTCCAGATGACTCTCCTATGTAATGCAGTGGGAAAGAAGATCTGCTGAGTTGGATGTGCCTATGGATGAGCACAAGTGAACGTGATCCTAGTGGTCGAACAGTAGTGAGTGTGGTTCTCCCATGAGATGTAGTGAGATAGAGATGTGGACATCCCTGTGGATGTGCCCTTAGTTGATCTAAAAATGAAGAAGACTTGAAACACTTGAAAATTATTGCAAGTGAAATGTTATGTGTTTAAAGCAACATGGTCAGTTTGCAACACATAAATTAAGGATTACTTATGTAAATTACTCATAGACAACAACATAAACATTGAACATAAACACATATGCAAAACAATTGATAAAGGAGTTCACCCCTCTTATGGGCTACATCTCCTGGTCCAGCTTCCAATGGATCATTATTATTAATTTCTCAAAAAGTGCTAAAAAACATGTCTTACAATGCTCAAATTGACAAACCGACTGCTCCAATGGCTTCCCAGCGTCCCAAAACCCCTGTCTGGGCTCTCTCGGCACCTCAATCGGTTGAAAAATGAGAAAGATAGGCCTCCTGGAAGTCTCCTTCTCCAAGCTTGCTGTCTCTGGTTCTACAATTCGCACCCTCCTTGAATGAACCTGGCTCACACGCTCTTTTAAGCGTAAAAACCCAGCACCAGGCGCAACCGCGCCAACGGTGAAAACCGTAGAACGGTTAAGGGTGCGCCAGCCCCTAACCACCTCGACACATGGGCGTATGGCGCATATGACCGTCGGCTTGGAAAAATGGTGGTTAGACCCATTACAACCGTGTAACTCCCGCTCCGGTCATGGGCACATGCAAATGTAAAAATCGTGGGCTATCCAAACCCCACGCACCAACAACCGTGCGCATATATATATAATGGTCGGGCTATGGTTCAAACCCCCGCACACAATAGTATATATTATATATATAAAATGCAATACAATTCGCGCGCCAATCGGTCGGGCTATAATATATGTGTTGGGCCATATGTGAATCAAACGACCGCGGGTCGGGGCTAAGCCCCGGCCCGACCCCCCTTTCCATCCAAACAACAATCAACTTTAAATATATACGGATTGGCATAATAATCAAGGAACAAAGGGCGGCACGTTGGTCAGCGGAGAGTTATGAAGTCTTTACATAAAGGGGGAGGTCCGGGGGTCGAACCCCACGGCCTCAACAAATTTTTATATAACCAAATAGCTAGTCAACGAGCGACACGTGGCGCCAATGGATTGGGCCACGTGTCCTCACATCAGTGGCCACCAATGACACGTGTCATCCACCGATTCGAAAACCATCAACCAATGAGAGTGTGACACATCATCCACCTGACAAGTCATCGTACGGACGGTATGGCCCTGCCACGTCACCGTACGGACTGTACGGACTGTATGGACAGGTACAGTGAGCATCTAAAATTTTTGCCTGTTTGCCTTGGCGAACAGATCACGATATCTTCTCCATACGGACTCCGTTTGAGAAAGTAAATATACCTCCGGAATCAGGAAGACGAGACGGACGCAATGGAACTATTTTCGTCGCATTCCGAGCACTTTGAAAATTGAGCAAAATTTGATCCCCTGATCACACCTCCCCATTAGGAAGCTTTTGGACCACCAAAAGACTATCTCATTCTATGTGAAGATGAGGGTAAAGTTCCCTCACCCTTCCAACCTCAATCCACTTGGCCTTGCTTGGATTCGTCCCTTTAAGACCAACTCGCAAATACTCCACATTTCCTCGCTTCGAAGTTCGCATT
>ML801070.1:43214-81160 GCA_009831015.1 Picea engelmannii
ACAAATCAACTCCCAAAACCAAAGCTCTTCTCCTAAATTCCTAAGTAAAACTTTGTACATTCTGTCCTTTTGCTTGTCTAAAATTCTGCCATTCCATGGTTGCCTTTTGTTTATATGCTAATGGATAAAATTGTTTTTTAATTGCTATAATGAAATCATTCCAAGAAAGAAAATTTTTTCCATTCTTTTTCATTTTTTCCTGTGTCTTAGATTCCCACCAAATAAGTGCTGAACCATCTAATCTTAATGAAGCTAACTGAATTTTGGTTTCATCATCTTGAATCTTTTGTATTCTAGAATATACTTCAATTTGACGTATCTAGTTATCTAAATTTTCAGCGTTAACTTCTCCATTATAAAGTGGCAACTCAAATTTTATATCAAGCTTTAATGAAGGAATTTGTGAAGGAGTTTTACCATGCCCATTCAGAAGATGTTTCGAACTGGTAGAAGAAGAAGAAGAAGAAGATGATGGAGGAGAGGGTGGTGGAGAAGCACCATTCCCTCCATCTCTGTTTGGAGTCTTGTCACCACCGCCTCCCTTATGCATTGAAGGGTTAGAGCCTTCACCCTGCAACATCATGTTTCGTTCCATCATGACCTTCATCATATCTCTCAACTGTATGATAGTCTGCCTGAAATCTTCCTCTTCAGCCGGAACACGTTCATGGTCTTCTACATGAGCCATGCTTGGTGAATGCCTCTCTACAACTTGCGGTAAATGAAATTGCTTCCTCCTTGTCGGATAAGAACATGGCTCCACAAGTTGACCTTCTCCTCTTGTGAGTTTCAACCTTGTGAGCATCAGAAACAAAACTTGCAAACAATCAAGTCTTCAAAAACCAGTGCTCTGATACCAACTTGATCTAAAAATGAAGAAGGCTTGAAACACTTGAAAAATTATTGCAAGTGAAATGTTATGTGTTTAAAGCAACAGGATCAGTTTGCAACACATAAATTAAGGATTACTTATGTAAATTACTCATAGACAACAACATAAACATTGAACATAAACACATATGCACAAGAATTGATAAAGGAGTTCACCCCTCTTATGGGCTACATCTCCTGGTCTAGCTTCCAATGGATCATTATTATTAATTGCTCAAAAAGTGCTAAAAAACATGTCTTACAATGCTCAAATTGACAAACCAACTGCTCCAATGGCTTCCCAGCGTCCCAAAACCCCTGTTTGGGCTCTTTCGGCACCTCAATCGATCGAAAAATGAGAAAGATAGGCCTCCTGGAAGTCTCCTTCTCCAAGCTTGCTGTATCTGGTTCTACAATTCGCACCCTCCTTGAATGAACCTGGCTCACACGCTCTTCTAAGCGTAAAAACCCAGCACCGGGCGCAACCGCGCCAACGGTGCAAACTGTAGAACGGTTAAGGGCGCGCCAACCCCTAACCGCCTCGGCACCTGGGCGTATGGCGCATATGACCGTCGGCTTGGCAAAATGGTGGTTAGACCTGTTACAACCGCGTAACTCCCACTCTGGTCGTGGGCACATGCAAATGTAAAAATCGTGGGCTATCCAAACCCCATGCACCAACAACCGTGCGCATATATATATAATGGTCGGGCTATGGTTCAAACCCCTGCACACAATGTTATATATTTTATATATAAAATGCAATACAATTCGCTCGCCAATCGTTCGGGCTATAATATATGTGTTGGGTCATATGTGAATCAAATGACTGCGGGTTGGGGCTAAGCCCCGGCCCGACCCCCCTTTCCATGCAAACAACAATCAACTTTAAATATAGATGGGTTGGCATAATAATCAAGGAACAAAGGGCGGCACGTTGGTCAGCGGAGAGTTATGAAGTCTTTACATAAAGGGGGAGGTCCAGGGGTCGAACCCCATGGCCTCAACAAATTTTTATATAACCAAATAGCTAGTCAACGAGCGACACGTGGCGCCAATGGATTGGGCCACGTGTCCTCACATCATTGGCCACCAATGACACGTGTCATCCACCGATTCGACAACCATCAACCAATGAGAGTGTGCCATGTCATCCACCTGACATGTCATCGTACGGATGGTACGGCCCTGCCACGTCACCGTACGGACTATACAGACTGTACGGACAGGTACAGTCAGCATCTAAAATTTTTGCTTATTTGCCTTGGCGAACAGATCGCGATATCTTCTCCATACGGACTCCGTTTGAGAAAGTAAATATACCACCGGAATCAGGAAGACGAGACGGACACAATGGCACTATTTTCGTCACATTCCGATTACTTTGAAAATTGAGCAAAATTTGATCCCCTGATCATTAGTGGCTGAGCACTAGTGGGTGTATGAGATCCCTTGATATATTGTTCAAGAGTCAGACTTACATGCAATCCTATTTGTAATGTAAATGATGCAGGTCGGCCCCACCTTAATGTAAAAGATAATTAATGTAAAAGATAAATAATATAAAAGATAATTAATATGTTAATTATTAATTATATTTTGAGTTATTGAGGTCGACCCTATTGTGCCAATAGACACATCATTTGATGTGACAAATATTATATAAATAAAGGTGAATCCCCATTGAGGAAACACACTTATCATTGTGTCATCTCATGATTTCAGAAGTTGTGGTCTGAAATTATGATAATTACAACACCCTCTTGTGTGTTAGTTTTGGTGATGGTGTGGGAGGTCTTTCTCTTGAAGAATATAGCAAATGATTGGTTGGGTTTTCTTCCCTTGTTGAGAAGGGTTTCCCATGATACTTCTTGTGTTCTTGTGCATGTTTATTCTTCTTGTGATCTTGGTTTGCTGCAGTAGTTATGGTTCAAGGAAAACTAAACAAAAAGTTTAAAGAGAATACATGAGCCATAGCTCATTGAAAACTCAACACTTTCCCTTATAGGGGGAATGAAACCAGCTCTGCTCTAACATTAAGGGTTGGGTTTAAGGAAGAATGTCTAACCATTCTTTAAAACCATCTAAGAACACATCCCTCACAAATTACTTTGGAGAAGTAGATGTCAGGTAGACCATCAACCATTCCCTTCTTGCCAAGTTGTTGCATATATCTGAAATTTAAATGCCCGAATATTTCATGCCATATCCTACTGCTTTCATCATCATGGGTAAGCAATAATGCATAATATGGTTCAATAAATTCAAAAAATGTGTAGAGTTTGGATTGATGATTTACCTCACCGATAGAAACACTGGAATTGGTTTGCATGTCATAGATATCCATTGCATCATGTGTAAATATGAATCTCTTTCTGGTGCCAAACTTTTTCATCTGATACATGGAGATAAGATTGATGGAAAGTTTGGGAACGTGTAGCACAGTCTCGAAGCTTCCTTTTGTGAGTTCAATTCTTCCTTTGCCGATGACCTCGACTGGAGAGTTGTCCCCCATCAGAATAGGAGGACCTTTGCATGCATCCAATGAAGAGTCGACTTCTTTTGTGGCTGCGATGTGGTGTGATGCACCTGAATCTACGATCCAAGCATAGAGAGAGGAGTTGATGGCAATCAAAGCATGGCTAGAATTGTCTTTCTTGGGATTCTAATCTTTTGGCTTCTTCTTCTTGGCACCTTCAGGGATGCGATATCCAAGGTTGTTTTGTTAAAGTATTTGGGCCATTTGATCTATCTATTTCTGCATACATGCATATTCTGGATGGAATTCCTTTATGGCAGTAAGTGCATTTCTCCCATTTTCTTCCCTTTCCACCTTTGGATCCGGAGGCATCATTGAAGGGTTTTGAGTACCCTTCCTTGTTTGGATTTGCATGTGATTTTTTTTTGTCTTTGTATTTATATTTCTGATTTTGATGGCTTCTATCATCATGCACAGTAAGTGCATGTGGCTTTGGGCCTTTGATTTTTCCCATGTTGATAAACTTGTTCTGCTCTTGTGTCAGAGATTCAATAAAGACCTCAAGAGAAAGCATTTTCCAGGTAGCTCCAAAGGCGAGCCTAAATGAATTAAATGTGGATAAAAACACTGAGTATTCTGGACCAAGTTTGGAGAGACTGGTAAGAACCATTTGTTTCTCCTCATATTTATCAACCCCACAAGTCTTGAGTTGTGACAAAAAATCCTTATATTTGGTAAAGAAATCTTGGAGATTGTTGAATGTTTTTGTATCCAAAGTGAGAAATTCCACCTCGAGCATGTGTCCCCTCATCTCATCCTGTTTTCCAAAAATCCCTTCCATGGTGGTCTAGGCTTCATTGGGGGTTTTACATAAGGATATGTGAAAGAGGAGTTCAGAAGAAATGAGACCGCAAATAGTTCCAAACGCTTCATCCATTCAATTTAGATACTTGGATTTTTCTATGGATGATGTGGGTTCGGTCTCTATTTCCATGGTTAACTTGTATAATCCTCTTCTTCGAAGATGAACTATCATCTTCTCCTTCCATGCAAAGAAATTGTATGGTGTAAGAATGAATTCTTTTGGAAATTCCATTTTTCCATTGTCTTCAATCTTCGGTACCTGCAAAAATAATCCGGTGTGTCTTTTCCCTAGAAGTCTGTCGGCTCTGATACCATGTAAATGTGTTGAACACGAGAGAAAATATGAGAAAAGAGAAGCACGAGAGAAAGAATGGAAGAATTCTCATTAACCAAATGAATGAATGATAATTTACACATGATATACTCTGTATAACTCAACTAATGCGCACTGGAGGAGAATTACATGTGCCATAGTGGTGGTATAGAGTGATCTGAACACACACCTGTAGTTACGAGAGTAAACTGCCACCTAGTCTAGTCTCTCAGGAAGTCACGAGAGTTAACTACCACCTAGTCTGAGTTAACTAGTCTCTCAGTCTTCAGTTAACTGACTGAAATATAGTGAAGTGAGGAGGAGATTAGGGAATCATGAGTAATGCACTAGTCTAGTGATGATCCCAAGGACAATGCGCATTAACTGGTGATGATTCCAATGTTGCATGGTGATGATCCCAATGTGGCATCTAGACTTCACTCAACTGATCAAACCGAAGTGTGAACTGAAGAGAATATTCTCCTAGAGGAATATTCTCCCTAGACTATAGGAGACTGAATAATGACTAGTAAACATAGAGAAAACCTTAGGAAAAATAATTCCTAGGTGTATGTGAAGTATCTCCAACAATTGTGTCATGGTTTCGAGGCGTTTCCAAGGATGCACCTCTTTGTTTCTTATAATTCATCACAATGCACTTGCTTGAATGACACCGATGTGCACATATATGAGGTGCACTGGAGGAGGTTCTCACTGTTTATTTAACACAACATGCACCACTTCGGGGTGAGCTTAACCATTCAGGTACACCGTGTGAAATTGAAAAAAGATTTAAATAATCACAAATTTCAAACTAAATTGTAATTTTTATTGGATGAAAATGCAAATAGGAAGGTAATAAATAATTTACCTGGTCTCTTCTATCTTGAGGAGGCATGGTTACACTGTTGAGATGAAACAAAAATTTGTGGTAATTCCCAAAATTTGGAAATGTGTGGAATCCACCAATGGAGTTATTCAAGTCAGTGTAGAGCACCGAAAGTAGGGCATCTTAGGAAGAAAGGTGAGCACCGATGCTTGCTTGAGAGTTCAGAAGCACGAGATGCATTGTAACAATGAAAACCAGTTTGGTAATTTTTTTTTTACCCTAATTTAGTGCATCTTTTGACATTTAGGTGCACGAGGGAGTAATATTCAACGACACCAATGAGATTTATTTAGTGCATATAATTTTATTATAAAGTATGGCAGTGCATTTAAACATTGACGCTTCAGGGTGTTATGTTTCAGGTATGCCCCGGTGTGATTGATTAAACTTGGTGCACTGCTAGGTTACATTTTATATATCATTGAGCTAGCAATGTGGTTAATTAAGTGTAATGTACTGGTGTAAGTATAAGACCATTTTGTTTTGGTGTCAGGGTGTTCCGAAGGATGCACCTCTTTTTTTTTTGGTCATTTTATTGCGATGCGCTAGCTTAAACGACACCAATGCAGACACATATGGACTCACTGAAGGTAGTGCTCACTGTTTATTTAACAAATTATGCACTGCTTCGGGGTGATTTGAACCGTTCAAGCGCACCGCAAAAATTTGAATTTTTTTTTTTTAAATGCCAAATTTCAAGCTAAATTGTAATTTTGATTGGATGAAAATTCAAATAGGAAGGTAATAAATAATTTACTTTCTTTGTTCTATCTTAAGGAGGCATGGTTGCACTATTGAGAGGAAATGAAAATTTTGGTAATTTCCAAAATTTGGAAATGTGTGGAATCCACTAATGGAGCTATCCAAGTCGATGTAGAGCACCAAAAGAAAGGTGTTTTAGGAAAAAAGGTAAGCATTGACACTTTCTTGAGAGTTTGAAAGCACCTGATGCAATGTAACAATGAAAATCAATTTGGTAATTTTTTTTATTTACCCTATCGTGGTGTGCCTTTCAGTGCTAAATTGTAATTTTGATTGGATGCAAATGAAAATAGGAAGTTAATAAATAATTTACCCGCTTTGTTCTGTCTCGAGGAGGCATGGTTGCACCATTGAGATAAAATGAAAACTTGTGGTAATTTCAAAAAATTGGAAATGTGTGGAAGCGACTAATGGAGCTATCCAAGTCAATGTAGAGCGCTAGAAACATATTGTTTTAAGAAAAAAAGGTGAGCACTGATGCTTTCTTGAGAGTTTGAAAGCACTAGATGCACTGTATCAATGAAAATAAGTCTGATAATTTTTTTTATTTACCCTACCGTGGGATGCCTTTTGATAATTAGGCACACCAGTGTGATGTTCAACAAAACCGATGCCATTTATTCGGTGCATGTAATTTTATTATAAAGTATGGCGGTGCTAATGTAACATGGATGCAACAAGGATGCAACAAGTGTTATTGTTCATGAATTCTCCAGTGCGTAGATTCCTTAAAGGCGCATCAAGAAAAAAAACCTTCGCAAAAACCTTTGGTGACCTGCCTCCGCTATGAACAGTGGCGGGGTGTTTGAAATTTAAGCATCGATGCAGTAGTTTTTAGATGCGCACTAGTGCATATGTGCCATAAAGGTGCACTGAAAAAATCCTTCGCAAAAACCTCCGCCGGTCCGCTTTCGCTAGCAACCTCCGGTATAAACAACTAAGGGAATATTTTTTCGAGGAGGTTCTGTAAAAACCTATGCAAGAAGGTGTTATCCTTATAGCATATGAGTCGATCACCCCTAGTCCTATTGCACTGAATGCATGTCAATTAAAAGGAATTAATCCTAGTGAGAAAATAAAAGAAAGAATAAAGTGCTTGAAACCTGAAAAGGGGACTTTCAAAGCAATATACACTAGTTCATTAGGCCCATTTTGCAATAATTTACCGATGAATTTGCATTGAAAAAACATCTCATGTATGATGAAGCCTTCAACCCGTTTTCATCATGTATCAGTTGTCGAAAGAGTGAAAAATTATGGTTCCATCGGAATTCATATGACAAACCATCGGAAGTCTGACGATCAGTTCTGAGGAATTCAGATGAAAGGTTTCATCAAGGTTTGTTGGAATTATGATGGTTTGTTCGTTGAAATTCCAATGAAAAGTTTTGTCATGGGTTGTCGAAATTATGATTGTTGGTTCATATGAATTCTGATGAAATTTTTTGTCATGGGCTGCCGGAAGTCCGAAGGTTGGTTTGTCGAAATTCAAACGGAAATTTTTGTCATGGGCTATCGGAAATTCAATGGTTGGTTCATCAAAATTCAAACGAAACATTTCGTCATGGGATGTTGAAATTTAGATGAAACATTTCGTCACAGTATGTCGAAAGTCTTATGGTTGGTTTGTCAAAAATCATATGAATTCAAATGCATTCATTGGACTTCCGACAGGGTTTGCATGAAATTAAAAAAATATCCATCATGCCATCCCATTCACGTTGCAAAGAATGTGCCTGTTGTCGTTCACTGCTTCCATGGGAAGACCATATTGGCCCTCTAAACTTATAAGAAGACATTTCAAACATTGGTGAATAAATCTTTGGATACTTTCCACTGCTAGTCACAAATGTGCCAAAGACAGCCTGACCTTCATTTCCAAACCGATTGTCGCCTCTATCTGTTAAAAAATGGAAAATACTATTTGAGTATATAAATCAATACAAATGAAAAAAATAGATAATGAAAATACATACTACTTAACTACATAGGAAAATCCACACAACAACAATATATAACTGTACTTCACTTAATACAAGTGAACAACTTATGAAGTTGTCTGGATAATTCACTTCTCTTCACAATAAGTTGTGTCATTTTTATTTCATAACCTTTTAATGGTGTAGCAAGAGGATGAAATGTCAAGAAGCATGCATCCAAATCTTGCAAATTTGGTCTTGTAGGTATCCTATATATTGGGTACCTATAATGAAGCCCATATTTCATAAGATTTCATAAGAACTTGCGACAAGTATTGAGGGATTTATGGTGGTTGGAAATTTGCTTCCTCAAAACCCTCGCCGCATTTTGACTAACCTTTTTTAGTAAAACTCCACCTTTGTTTCTTGAGCCAATAATAATTTTAGTTATTTGGGAAGAGTAAGTCTAATCAATGCACATCATGGAGAACACTTTTCACATAGGAGTAAACTTTGTGTGTTTTAAAAATATTTTAAGAGGGGCATTTTCATGAGAAGGATAAGTGGCACATCAATCCTTCACACATGGTCAAAGAGGCATATTTCATGGAGAATTTTGCATGGAATAGGAGACATGGCATATCATTCATGTTGATTCACTAATTTATAGGCCCGAGTTAGAAAGTAGAATGTTTTCAAGAAAAGTTTCCTTAAGTGCCTAGGAAGATACATCAGGGGGAGGAGAAACCTGAGTTTTGTTCCATGCCAAGTTAGTGATTTCATTGAACCAATCACTAAATCCAACCAATATTCTACATCTCCAAGTCCTCAGAATATGTGTTTCTAAACATTGAACATTGGAAAATGAAAATGTTAAGGGAGAACATAAAATGCCACATCAACTTACTTTCAATAATCTCTAAAAACAATTTTATTAAATGAATAATAATTGTTTCCACCATTATTTGTCCTTGGGTTTTGAATTTAAGTATACAAGGAAATGAAGGAAACTTTCATTATCATCTTATGTTTGGGTAGGTACAATTGCATTGAGCTTAAAACAACATGAGGCAAGAGAAGAAAATGATTTGTACCTTGATGGAAATGCCTTTTGGATCATGGAGGTGAATTCCCTTCAAACCTGCATTTGTCAAAGATAATTAAATGTTATATGACTGTATAGTAACTAAACATGTATGAGGTTTCATTTTTCAAAGAGAATAAAACATTATATGAATGAATAATAATTTACGTTCTCTTGATTTTTCATTTCACAAACTAGTTATTTTAGGTCATATACCTCTAATTATAACTTGTTATCCTTAGTTTGAATACATTATATTCTCTCAAGCAATCCCTTAATGCGATCTTCCTATAATAATCTTGGGGGATATAACCTTGTTCATGTGCATTGTTATTGTTTCCTTGTTCATTTAGGGTTCCTACTGGTGAGGTACCCTATTGGTTGTGGGAGTCTTGTTTACTATTGAAGAGGAGTACCAGTGGTGTTGTTCTGCAAGGATTAATGTAGGGGGGATGGAAGGAGGATATGGGGGTTGGTAGGCACATGGAGAGTGGGGGTTGGGGTGTTTGTGAGGAAGAAAGAGTGAGTTAGGGGGTATGTGAGGAAGGTGGAGTGAATTAAAGGGTCTTTGAGGAATTGGAGTGAGGCAAGTTGCAGAGGAGTTGGTCGAGGTCAGGGTGGAAGGGGTCTAATGCAAGGGTCCAAACTTTCACTATAGAAAATATAAACCTATCCTAAAAATCATTACAAAAGAGTTCATCCTTTTCAACATGAAATGGGTTTGCTTAATTTTGAAATAGATGGTGAAAAATTAAAAGATAGAGGTTTATGTCCTGATTTTGTGAGTCCCTATTATATACATGTTTGCAATTGAGAAGGCACACATTGTTGTCACAAGCAAGCATCAACAAGAATTGGGGAGAAATGAGAGCAACAAAATGAGAGCAAAAAGAGAAAATCCCAACAAAGAGGTGAAATATAGATCAAAAGAAAAAAGTCACAAAAGGATAGCATCAAAAGGCCAAACAAAAGAGAAAATTGTATATAGTAGGTGCCCACATGATTTTTTGAGTAAATATGACTAGAATGTGTTTTTGGAGTTCCAAAATACTCTGAAATGATAATCAAGTGTTTTTTTATTAAACATAAATTTATTCTAGCCCACTTTGAAACCACATCTTTGTTCCCTAGCAAAAGCTTTATATCTTTTGGGCAGTTTGAAATGGGGTTCTATTTTAGACTTGTTTTCCACACATTTTTTGATTCAATATATTTCTATGTATCTATCTTTAATAAATTTGTAGTGTGTTTATGTGTAACACAAACACACACACACACATGTATATGATTTGGTCCAAGCAGTCTTTGATTGCCTTTTAGGGCCTCATGTAGATACCTAAGAGCTACATGTATATTTTTCCAAGCCTTCTTCCATCATAGAGACATTTATGTATGATGCAACAATGTTTGTGTGTGATGGTATACAAGTTAGGTGCAAAAGATACAATGCACGGTTGACATACCTACATTCAGGCCCCCCAAATTTTGGTGAAAGTGCATAGAAAATTGGCCAATAGAAGATGTATCAAAACACTATTGATGCATATCCATAATCCCCACTTTAACACTTGGAGTTTTTCAAAGGATAAAAAAGATAAACTACTTTTGTGAGATTTAAGAAGGAATGTTATAAAACATAATTGTATTATTTAGGTTTGAGGTTTAACTATATTCACAAGTATGTTCATGTTATTGTGTCTTTTCTACGAAGGCTAACTGTTTGCACTCATTCACTTGAACTCTCTTGGTTGCACAACTAGCTCCATTTCTCCCATTTTATGTGCACTTTGAAGTCCATACTTTCTTCATTTATAATTGGCAATGCAAGTTTTCTCTCTCTATCTATAGGAAAACCAAGTTTTCTAGTTCATTCCCTCTTACTTTTATGGCTTAATTTTCCTTTGGTACATGGACTAAACGTTTTATATTGCATATGTGAAGTCCTCAATCAGGTGTGAATTCATGAACACATGCAGATTCACTGGGGGAGCTGAAGATAGAAAATAAAAAC
Organism: Picea engelmannii; assembly: GCA_009831015.1. Taxonomy (NCBI): domain Eukaryota; kingdom Viridiplantae; phylum Streptophyta; class Pinopsida; order Pinales; family Pinaceae; genus Picea; species Picea engelmannii. The sequence goes on from ML801070.1 coordinate 54,406, forward strand.
TAGCACATATGATGAGTTTCAACATTGGAAACCGTACTTGAACTTGAAAAAGAAACACATTTGGACAATCCAAAAATCTTCTAAAAGGAGATAAAAGACAATAATATTTTCAAGTCCATTAATAAAATACTTGATTTCATTAGACTAGTGTGCGATAAGTTGAAAGTCAACCAAATATACAGTCTGACTTGGAATTCTAGTTGTCTTTTAAGAGCTTAAATACAACAAATATATTGGTAGGTGAAGTTGTATTGAATTTTTAACTAAAGCTCATTCAATAAAACAGGGAATTAGAAACAATAATCCAACCAAATTTTGAATAAGGAAACTGAAACTGAAACAAAATTTGATCTTTTGAAGTTGCATACACTCAATCAACAATTAGTTAGTATTGTGGATTTTCTTGACAAAATAAATATTCTATACATTTAGAAGTTACATGTTGTTTGTCATAAATATAAAAAGAAGAGAAAAGTAAAAAACGGGACTTCCACATTGAGTTTATTATCAACAATTGAGGAAAATAATAAGTGATATAATAACCAAAGAAAGTGAGATTTATCTGCTGTGAAGATTTTCCTTTAGTCTGTACATCAATGAACATGGATGTAAGTGGGAATAAGGACTACATGTCACTTACTTTAGATCCAATTCAGTGTGTTGAAGTCAATAATATAATACAACAAGGTCCCCATAATTTTTCATGGTATCTGGATGGTCAATACCTAGTTCTCTCTCAATGATATCCAAAGCATTTTGTTGATATATTGTTGCCTATTTAGATGGAAAAAATAAATTAAGAAAGTATTTTTAACTGATATATGTAGGATGAATTCTGGCCTATTGAAATCTTTCCCCTCCCCTTCCAAATTTTTGTATTTAACAAAACAAAGAAAACTCAATAATAAGTAATTCCAAGATGTGTGATTCTTATGCATGAAAGCTCTGAAAAGACATTCAACTATTGTGAATCTCCAATCAAGGACTTATTAGAGAATGGATAGATAGAGTTAAGTTTGATGTTTAACAAAAAGTTTTGAGTGGTGCTTTACAAGTGGCTTATAATAAATGGGTGGAACTTAAAATATCAACACAGGAGTTTCCAAAGTAAAAATGTTTGTAAGAAAGACACATGGGGTCTCATGAACTATAGGATGCTAGAGATATAATTAAAGGACATACAGAGAAAATATGCATAGCTTTTTAATTGCACAATTTTGTTCTTGGGCTCATGCTAGTGCTTAAAGTTCAATGCATCTGTACAGAACATAGGTGAATTTACATCTCTTCAAAATTATGAGAGAAATTGCTTTGAGACTAAAAGAAATAGTTATAACACACACACATTCAAGTAAATAGATAATATTGATCCAGGTGGATCTCGGTGGCCATCTACCTTCTCCACCGAATCAACGTTTATGAGCCTGTGGTTTTGATAAACCATGATATTCACCTTTTTTTTTTTAAAGTAATTTCCCTGCTATTCAATTGAATCAAAGACAACTTTCCAATACATATAGGCTCGAAGCCATTACAATCAAAGACAAATTTCCAATACATATAGTCTCGAAGCCATTACAACATACTCATTATGAACATAACATGTCATTTATGGGAATTGAACCTGGGTGGGAAGGATAACAATCATTCCTCACAACCATCCAAGCTAAACCCAATTGACTTGATATTCACCCTTTTGATGGGGAATGTAATGTAATTCCATCTCCATTTGTAATGTAATGTAATGGATACAATGTTAATGCACCAGATCCCATTAGAGATCCACAATTAAGTGAACTTGGGCTAGATACTAGGATGGGTGACCTCCTAGGAAGTCCTAGTGTTTTACAGGCTTATTGCATTTTGTAAACTTAGTCCAATTTATCCCAAATGCATCATGGGAATTGTTATCCTCTCACTCTATCAGATATAATCGAGGTGAAGGAGGTCCTTTAAGCAGGCAGTTGAGTGTGATGTAGTGCCTATTTGTGAACGAGTGTAGCCGATATCTCTTTCTCTTTAAAGATAAGAAATTTGTGTTCTAAAATGTTTTTCTATTTTATTCATTAATAGAAGTTGGGTTTCACTATATTTCAATGTTCTCTCCTATAGTTTTGTTTGTATATCATTTTGTTCTCAACATAATCTAGATTAGTGGTGTCATAGATGTCTTCTCCTTGTTGTTTCTCAAAGCATGTCCCCGACGAGGTAAGGGTATAGAGAGTTGGGTCTCGAACTAGTTTCTCTTGAGGAAAACCACTCTCGCTAGCCCAAGTGACCTCCCATGGCAGAAAAAAAGAGTGATGACAGAGCAAGAGATTATTTCAAGATGTTTCTCAAGGAATCCCTTGTGCAATAAAGTAACACAATGATGGACAACTTCTCTCAAATACTTTGATGACTATCAATGGCGGTCAAGGAATCTTCGACAAGCAACCATTTCGGAGGTGTGCCACCCTTCAAGGTACAAGTCAATTTTGATATTCCCTTTTTTGAAGGCCAGATAGATGAAAATGATTTAGAAAAATGGTTGAATCTACAAGAAGGTTATTACTCTGTCCAAAAAAAATTTGAGAGCAAAAATATCACCTTTTTGCTCCTTAAATCCCTTCCCCATGTCAGAGCTTGGTGGGAACGTTATTAGAAGAGGTACACCGTGGATGAATCTATGCCATTAGGGAGAGAACCCACTTGGGCGGACTTTGTAGCTGCCCTCAAGGAGGAGTTCTACCTTGTCAGAAACTATGAATACATGAGATTGATGACTCTTTGTCAGAAAAGAGACCAGATGGTGCCAAAGTACACTAACATATTTCATACCTTGTGTTCAAAGTTGGGTATCAAAGACTATGAGAAACACCTAGTTTTGAAGTACCACAATGGTATATAAAGGTACATTCAAACATAGATGTATTTCTTGGACATATCCTCACTAGGAGCTTCTTATCGATATGCAGTTAAAATTGAGCAGAAATTCAAGCAATGGAGTAAGCGAGAGTTTGGGTTTGCAAATATGCCAAAATAGAAGCATGGAAAAGGAAACCATAACTCACATACTGAAGGAAAAAGAAAGTAGATTCAATATTAAGAAAATCAGTCCAAGCAATTGGCTAAGAAGGGTGATGGGAAGTCTAAGAAATATACCAGAAATTGGTGTGAGTTCCACAAAATCCCTTAGCACAACACCAATGAATTTCACTCAAAAAAATCATTGGTGTCTGAGCTCGAAGAAAAATAATAAGAACATGACTCAAAATTTGATTTAGAGAACAATAAATGGAAACATATCATTGATGCAGAATCCAGTTCTACCATTGCAACCAGAAGAATCATAGGAGCCCGAGGAGGGGGAGTGCCTCTTCCACTCGCATATGTAGGTAAAGTGGACCCCAATGCATTTCATTATTGAAAATGGGATTTAGAAGAACATGATATCAATTGAGGTTTTCAATATATTGAAAGTCCCAACGATGCCACACCCCCAACCATACACCATCGAATGGTTGATACGGGGATGAGACATCTACGTCAGCCATCAATGCCACTTGTCATATAACATCAAGCCCTTCAAGGATGAGGTATGATGTCATGTTGCCCCACTTGAATTCTATGATGTTCTTTTAGGACAATCATATATGTGGAAATGTCATGCTATCTATGAGTCTCGACCTCACAATGTCATTGTTACTTTGGGAGGTCAGCTCTACAAGGTACTAGAGGTAACTCTGACTACTTCCACTTCATAGATCTCGACAAAATAGTGCCACAAAGTAATATCTCAGAAAATAAAGTTTTCCCTCTCCACAATCCAGTTAGAAGGTGAACAAAAGGTCGCTAAGAACACTACAACCTTGACCCAAGAAATTTCTATCCAACGAAAGCAGGTCGACAAGATTGTAGAGGAGAATGAAGATATTTTTTCTTCATATATGGGGGTGCCTCTACACTACCATATCCCAAATTCTATGACTTGGTTCCCGATGCTCCCTTACCCAATGGTACGATCTATAGATGCTCCCTTGTAGAGAATGATAGTCTTCCATATGTTCAACATAACTCTATTGGCCATGGCCCTTTGCAGGTGTGCTTAGGGTTCCAACCATTAGCCCCCATTGATATAACTCTTCTTGTTACATATTCATAGACAAAGTCCTCCCACACTCAAACTGAGGCAGATCATGCAACTAGGTTTGTTGAACAAATTCATCACCTCCACCAACAGGTTCATGACATCCTTCCATAGGCAAAGTACATGCAAGACAACTTATTCAACAAGGCAAGCGGCTCACCAAAGTTCAAATTCAGAAAAATATTCACCATCTCATGAGGGAGCTTGATGTAATGGATCCCATTTCTTCCTAAAAGGGGAGGATTGATCCAGGTGAATCTCGGTGGCCCCATCCACCTTCTCCATTGAATCAATGTTTTTGAGCCCGTAGTTTTGATAAACCATGATATTCACCCTTTTGACGGGGAATGTAATGTAATTCCATCTCCATTTGTAACGCAATGTAATTCCTACAACATTAATGCATCAGATACCATTAGAAATCTGCAGTTCAGCACGCTTGGGCTAGAGTAGTATTGGGATGGGTGACCTCCTAGGAAGTCCTATTATTTTACATGCCTATGGAATTTTGTAAACTTAGACCAATTTATCCCACATGCATCATGGGAATCATTCTCCTCTGACTCTCTCATATATAATCGAGGTGAAGGAGGTCCTTTAAGCAGGAAATGGAGTGTGATGTAATGCTTATTTGTGAATGAGTGCAATCAACATCTCTTTCTCTTCAAAGATAAGCTACCACCATTCCAGTGAGTTTGTGTTCTATAATGTTTTTCTATTTTATTCATTAATAGAAGTTGGGTTTCACTGTATTTATGTGTTTTTTTCTATAGTTTTGTTAGTATCTCATTTTGTTCTCAACATAATCCGGATCAAGTATGGAAGCAACATTCAGAATTAAAATGAATATTGTTTCATCCCATAATATTTAAGAGTTCAGGAAACTTACAAAATATAGGATACGAGTTTTTGAATATGCTATATCATTGTTGAACAAAGAATATATTGAGCATGTTGATTTTTTGTTCAAAGAATTTCTCTATGAAAATAATCCTTTTACAAATGTTCCCTGGAAGGGATTAGAAGCTAGTATATGTGGGGATTGAATACAAGTAAAATGGTAGAGAAATATTCATATTGGACTCATATGAAGTAATTCTATTCTAGGGCTATACAAATGAAAATATGGATTTGTTTAACAATGAGCATGTTGCCAAGATGTTTCAATATTTAATTAGTTTATTGCTGGAAACATTAACTTGAAGGCTTATTGTCATGGTATGAGTTGGAAGTACCATGAGATTTAACAACTAATGCCACTTCATTCTATAGAGGCTCATGATAATGTACAATCATAAGTTGGAATTAGTTATTTTCGAAATATTTGCACCAGTACCATGGGAAGTTCTTCACATGGTTTAGTATTTGTCTAACTTTCCCCAAAAAAAATTAGTTGTGGATTGTTTGTATATTTTAATTTAGTTTGAATATAAAAGTTCACTTGTGGCCACAAATGGTCAATGGTACTATAAAACGTACAACAAGTAAGAAATGGGAGTGCAAAGGAATCTCCATAAGAACTGAAAATAAATATAACAATGCAAGGAGAATGCCCAAATAGGTAGTGTTGTGCCCTAGCATCCCAAAACAACAAAATGAGAGAAAATTTGATAACCAATGATGCACTTGTGTAACATCCAAGGCTGAGAAGAAGTGTGTAATGTGATTTGGTTTTCCATTGGTTGTGCAACCTCAAGCCTAAATTGTCTAGAAAGCCTAGTATTTTAGTACTCCTTGAGATGCCTTTTGTGATTGGAGTCATCAAGAGGCTAGGAGTAAGAGGTGTCGAGGCTTGAGTTCTTCCTCTAAGAGTTCTCTATTGGAAGTTAAGCTTCTCTAGAAGGAGTAGGGAAATACATTTCTAGTCCTCATACTATATGAAAATTCTCGAGGAACCTTGAGGTTCTTTGAAAAAACAATAAAATTAACCACATATTTCATAACAAATAGGGCATCTAAAGATAAGATGGTCTTTTGATCCAAGTTCTTGCATACATAGTCTGCAAGTGAAATCTTCCCTTAGGAGGTGATAATTTGTTCCTATATACAATTGATGTGAAGAGATACAGAGCTAGGCTAGAGGAAATATCTAGCTACAAGGTATTCTAATCTAGTATACCTAGGACTGCAGAGGAGGTTGTTTGTAAAATACACGTAGTTGTAAAATTGGTGAAGAAGTTTTGGAGTTAGGGGATTTTTTGGTTCAATCCATGTGTCTTTCAAGTAGGTTTTGTATATCTCCATTCCGATCCCTATATGAATGTCCATTTTAGTAAGTTGGGGAACATTGACGAAGATATTTATTGGGGAAGGATTTCCAATATCTAGGTGTGAATGTTAGAGAGAAGAGGCTCTAGCATACCAACACTTTACAACCCTTTTCCCAACAAGATGTATCACATATTAGAGAGCTAGGTAAGGGTCCCTATTATGACCTAAGTGAGTCTACCATGCATTGAATCCTATGTAGAATGAACACAATGTGAAAATCATAACCATGAGGAGGGGGCATGCATTGAACTTATCTATGATACACTATTTTCTTTGTATTGTATATGTTTTGAAAACATAGTAATGAGTACCCTCTCTATGCATGTTTAACCTGCCTTCCTTAGATACGAGATCCAAACCTCACACTTGTAAAGGAGGAAAGGTGTGTCACCAAAGTGTGAAAGAGGAAAATATTTGCTCTAATATATTGAAACTTGAGTTGGAAATGAAGTGTCTCCAAAGTTTTAGATGTTTCATAACCTCTAATTGATCTTGATTTAGTTGCAAGTATCACTAAAGGATGAGCCAAAGAGTACCAACCCAAGGTAAGTGTAGGATGTCATTACTTGTATCTCCTATCCTTTAGAGGTAAGGATGGTATTGAATTCTTGTTTCTTTGAGGCATAGGATGACATTTGTGCTTGCACCCCCTTTGTGATTTAGGTAAAATTTTTGTGTTTGTTTAGAGAGATAGAACAACAAGTGCATTTTTATTGACTTGTTCAACCACATTAGTAAAGGTCTAAGCATTTCATTATCAATGTCCCTTCTCTAGGGGTGTTACTAATCTGACCGAGTGCTTCATTTTTACAATGTGCTATTTTCGTTGACCAATGTTGTTGAGATAAACAATGTGACACTTTTGTACCAATACAATAATTTAAGTGCTTCCTACATATCAATATTCCCATAGGTAATGTAAAACAATTATCTTCTTACTTACAACCTATTTTAATAACAACAAGAACAAGAACAACAAGAACAAGAACAAGAACAACAACAACAACAGAACAACAACAATAATAATCTATTTTTAAGGTCATGGCCAAGCCAAACACCAACTTGGTGTATGAGACCCCCTTGTTTGTTCCACAAAGGACCCCCTCCGCCCAATGATTTGACTGGTAAAGTCTACAGAGGTATACATACCCTACCCCCCTCTGGATTTTACTACTACTATGTGAATTTATTTTATAGTTGAATCCCTACAATTTGTAGGGTTTCATTCTTGTTCCTATAGATTTCAGGATTTTCTATGATGCTATTGGGAGATGCCTTTTTCACTTTCCGTAACACTATGTTGGTATGGTGTACTTTCTAGTCCCATTAACCTATTTTGGTCATCCATCGACATTCATTCCATTTCATTTATGGAAATATGGAGAAATGAAAAAAATGTGAAATCGAGAAAAGATCTAGTGACGTCTTAAAAAAACATTGACTATCCTAGAAACATCCTCATTCACAAGGAGGTTTATCACCTTTTGTCCACCATTGATCATCCCTCCAATAAAAAATAATCCAAGAAGATGAAATTTTCGAAAAGGTTATTGTCTTACATTTTGGAGGGTTTTCTTTCTTTGAACTTCCCCCCTTACAAATGATGGAAACTATTTTTGACTAGTTCCGAAGTAGGCTACAAGCCTTTAGAAAACCTTTCTTAAAATGCTTTCTTCCACAAATGAATCATTTAATGGACTTTTCGCCCTTTCCAATAGGCGTTTGTGCACCTTTTTAAGGAAACTTTTCATTGGGAAGACATTATCTCTCTGAAAAGGTTTCTTACCAAATGATATCTATTTACCTCCTCCTCGTCCTTCAAACTTCATTTATCTTTGAAATGGTTGTTGAGAAACTAGAACCTTCTTTCAACATGGTAACCTCCACCTTTATGTAAATAAATGGGGATTTCCTCAAAGTGTTATGCCAAATACTAGCAATAGAATCTGTAATGAGTCTTCAAGCATATATGAACAATCACATGGTACCTATAGGGCATGTTAGGCATACAAGTAGTCAATGTATTTCATTTTTTGATTATTCCTACATGGTGCCATTTTCCCTCTTATTTTCCCATTTCCTTCACTATAATACTTTGCTAGGAGTGAAATATTTAAGAAAAATATGAATAAACCCAATGGTGATAGGGATCCAATTTCATGTTTGATATACAATCAAGCTTCCTTGTTATGACTTTGTATTAAGACACTTTTGGTTTACACTTACAAGTTTGTTTGTCTATTTTGAATGTCAAAATATATGCATGTAAGTTTACATGTTGAATGATTTAAAAAAAATGAATTCAATTTCGAATAATCCCCAACAACTAAATTAATGAATAACTTGAATAACTAAAACTCCAACTCTAGACCTACATTTTTGGTTACCCAAGATTAGACTATTCAATTTGTAAAGAGAATTTTCAAGCTATTCAATAATCCAATATCATAATACATGATTCATGGTATTTTCTTATGAAGCAAACTGAGATTTTTCTTTAGTCTTGTTGATGCGAGAAAAAATCCGTTTTTCAAAAACAGGGGTTACCCCCAATAAGAAGTTCCAATTAGAACTCTCAGCATTTGGAATAGGGAATCCATTCGTATTCTGGCCTGACAACCATTTCTGGTTTGGGGTTTTACTGGTTGCAGCCCGATCCATCGATGAAGGTTTCTAATCTAAAGAATCAAATGCAAGTAATCTAATATGCATGCGTCTAGAAAAAAGACTAAGGCAACCAAAAAGTAAACATAGAACCAACCATGCTCTTTTCAATGGCCTGGGAAATAGTTCACACATAAAATAAACACAAATACGAATAAATATCTGCAAACATAAAATAGTCTATCATTTAAACAATCATTTACAATTCTATTCCCACGAATTTAGAAAAATATTCTTTGAAGGATATAAATAAGAATGCAACCACCATACATAATAATAGTCTACAATATGAAGTAAATCCTTACACAACCTGAGTGTTGAACAAAACACAAAGGAATAGTCCACAATACGTCCAACACGAGAATCATAGTTCTCCAAAAAATAGCTTGGAAAAACTAGCTTATCCCCAATAAAATTTTTAGTGATAGTACATGAAAGCTCCAAGAGCCAAAAGCTCCTTATTAAAATACAATCCCCATATTTATTGAAGTTCAACTTGACTCTTGGCCTTCTGCCTTCCCCCCATGAATTTTCATCTACAAATTTTTTTCCTTATCCTCTTTGTAATGATGAGAGAAGAAGGACAATATAAATGTTTTTAATTTAAATGTATTATATGCAGTTACATTTCAAAATTTTATTTTAGTGTCGTTGAGATAAAACATGTGTCACTTTTGTACCAATACAATAATTTAAGTGCTTCCTACATATCAATATTCCCATAGGTAATGTAAAACAATTCTCTTCTTACTTACAACCTATTTTACTACTACTATGTGATTGTATTTTATAGTTGAATCCCTACAATTTGTAGGGTTTCATTCTTGTTCCTCTAGACTTCAGGATTTTCTATGATGCTATTGAGAGATGCCTTTTTCACTTTTCGTAACACTATGTTGGTATGTTGTACGTTCTAGTCCCATTAACCTATTTTGGTTATCCATGGACATTCATTCCATTTCATTTATGGAAATATGGAGCAATGGAAAAAATGTGAAATCGAGAAAAGATCTAGTGACGTCTTAAAAAAACATTGACTATCTTAGCAACATCCTCATTCGCAAGGAGGTTTATCACCTTTTGTGCACCGTTGATCATCCCTCCAATAAAAAATAATCCAAGAAGATGAAGTTTTCCAGAAGGTTATTGTCTTACATTTTGGAGGGTTTTCTTTCTTTGAACTTGCCACCTTACAAATGATGGAAAATATTTTCGACTAGTTAAGAAGAAGGCTACAAGCCCTTAGAAAACCTTTCTTAAAATGTTTTCTTCCACAAACGAATCATTTAATATAATTTTCACCCTTTCCAATAGGCCTTTGTGCACCTTTTTAAGGAAACTTTTCATTGGGAAGACATTATCTCTCTGAAAAGGTTTCTTACCCAATGAGATCTATTTACCTCCTCCTCCTTCAAACTTCATTTATCTTTGAAATGGTTGTTGAGAAACTAGAACCTTCTTTCAACATGGTAACCTCCACCTTTATGGAAATAAATGGGGATTTCCCCAAAATGTTATTCCAAATACTAGCAATATAATCTGTAATGAGTCTTCAATGCATATATGAACAATCACATGGTACCTATAGGGCATGCTAGGCATACAAGTATTTGATGTCTTTAATTTTGTGATTATTTCTACATGGTGCCATTTTTCCTCTTATTTTCCCATTTCCTTCACTATAATACTTTGCTAGGAGTGAAATATTTAAGAAAAATATGAATAAACCCAATGGTGATAGGGATCCAATTTTGTGTTTGATATACAATCAATCTTCTTGCACATGTAATTTTTAAACCTGTGAATTAAAGAAATGCATACATATTCTTAAGCAAAACATAAATTAATCAATGGCTCATACACATAGTACACATAGATTTACACTAGAAACCCTTAACTGGGAGAAAACCAACCTTCCTTGGTGCCGCACCTTTCAACTCTTCATTGTATTAATTTCACCATTCACCATACAATATATAAGATGTTTTAGATATTCTGTAGCTACCAAAAGCCTAATCTCTTAATCTAGGATTAATTTAGAAAACCGCTAAAAATAGCAAAATCCGCTAAAATAGAAAAAACCGCCCAAAAGTATTTTTCAGGGCGCTACCCCAAACCCCGTTGGCTCCAGGATACCGCCCCAAGCTGAACGCTGTGTGTAACAAGGGGGGGGGACTTGATCCCCCTGGGACCCCCCCAGGACAAGGCCCGATACATACACATGCAAAGAATATAACACATACCCAACATTCTCCCACTTGTTGTTTTCTTTGCATACAGGGGTTCACAGGATTACATAGTCAACAATCCAGGGCAATTATTCCCATTGTTACTCTACACCAGGAGAAATTCTCCGTTCTCACATAATTTGTCAATGAATCTGCAACATTATTCAAAGTGTCAACATCAATATGCTTTGTATTCGAATGATAAACATGGTTCTTTGCTAGGAATATTGCACTATGACTGCCACACTCTAATCTCACTCTAATGACCAACCCAATACCTGAACACAATCTATGTACCCATACTGATTCCTTGCTTGCATGAGTGGCTTCCATGTATTCAACTTCTGTAGTTGAGAGTGCCACTACAACCTGTCTTTTGCTCATCCAACTGATTGCTCCTCCAAATAGGTTAAACACATACCCACGTGTGGATCTTTTGTGATCTAGATTGTCAGACGCAGTTGTCGAATCTAACGTGCCCCCCCACACACATGCAAAGAATATAACACATTACCAACAATTGTAAATTTGTATTTAAGAAACTTTTGGTTTACACTTACAAGTTTGTTTGTCTATTTTGAATGTCAAAATATATACATGTAACTTTGCATGTTGAATGATTTAAAAAAAATGAATTCAATTTCGAATAATCCCCAACTACTGATTTAATGAATAACTTGAATAACGACAACTCGAACTCTAGAACTACATTTTTAGCTACCCAATATTAGGCTATTCACTTTGCAAAGAGAATTTGCAAGCTATTCAATAATCCAATATCATAATACATGATTCATGGTATTTTCTTATGAAGCAAATTGAGATTTTTCTTTAGTCTTGTTGATGCGAGAAAAATTCCCTTTGTCAAAAGCAGGGGTTACCCCCAATAAGAACTTCCAATTAGAACTCTCACCATTTGGAATAGGGAACCCATCCGGATTCTGCTTGACAACCATTTCTGGTTTGGGGTTTTACCGGTTGCATTCCGATCCATTGATGGAGGTTTCTAATATAAAGAATGAAATGCAACTAATCTAATATGCATGCGTCTGGAAAAAAGACTAAGGTAACCAAAAAGTAAACATAGAACCAACCATGCTCTTGTCAATGGCCTGGGAAATAGTTCACACAGAACATAAACACGGATACGAATAAATAAATGCAAACATAAAATAGTCTAGCATTTAAACAATCATTTATAGTTCTATGCCCACGAATTTAGAAAAATATTCTCTGAAGGATATGAATAAGAATGCAACCACCATACATAAGAATAGTATACAATATGAAGTAAATCCTTACACAACCTGAGTGTTGAACAAAACACAAAGGAATAGTCCACAATACGTCCAACACGAGAATCATAGTTCTCCAGAAAATAGCTTTGCAAAACTAGCTTCTCCCCATTAAAAGTTTCAGTAATAGTACATGAAAGCTCCAAGAGCCAAAATATCCTTATTCAAATACAATCCCCGTATTTATTGAAGTTCAACTTGACTCTTGGCCTTCTGCCTTCCTCCCATGAATTTTCATCTACAAACTTTTTTCCTTATCCTCTTAGTAATGATGAGAGAAGAAGGACAATAGAAATGTTTTTAATTTAAATGTATTATATGCAGTTATATTTCAAAATTTTCTTTTAGTGTTGGTGGGCCATCATAGATTTCGTCTATAGTGTACCTCACCCACCATGATGACTGGTTTGGACATTAGGGAAATCTTCTCCCTCGAAGTTTGATATTCAACCATAATGGGATTCATAATTCTTCTTCGACCATTTGAGTTTAATTCCCTTTTGTTGCTCCCTTTGTTCTGGGACAACTGTTTGTTAATACATGGTAGAATAAGATAGGTACTTACACATGTGTTTGTGTCTTGCATGTGGAAATCGTCCAAATCCTTCTATCCTTGAGTTTACTTTAATTAAAGTAAAGTGATTTTATTAGTCATTTGAGTTATTTAAGAAAATGCTAAAATTAATTAGCATGTGATCTTAGCCATTGATCTCAAGTGAGCTGAGAATTAATCTCAACTGTCAATCACTTTGGATATTAGGTTAATTGATAAACTCAAGATTATAAAAGTAAGGCTAGGGTGAAGGAGGAAGACACCTTTGGTGAGATACCAAGGTTGACACTTCAAGTGAGATACCAAGGTGGGAATTTTACACAAAGATATCAAAGAAGGACTTTTGCTAATGTGAAGTCAGTTGAAGCAAAGAAGAAATTTTGCTTACATTGTATGGGTGAGTAGATCTCATTGATTGGGTGAATAGATTTCGTCCAAGTGTTGATGCAGAGAGGGTTGGATCATGAATGATTTTGATTCAAGATCTTGGATAGGTGGAGAAGGACTTCCATCTAGAGATCATACAGGTCAAGGAGAAGAGAGAAAAGAGGTAGCTGTAGGTGGGTTTCATCCAAGTGAAGCCACAAGAAAGAGTTTCCCTGTACAATATTTATGTACATGTACATGGGTCATAGTGGAGATAGACATGTACACACATGGGAATGCTTAAGGACAAGTGCGTACACCTTAAAAAGTATGGCATATCTAGGTTGTATGCCAGGGTTAACTTTGCCAGGTTTCTCTGTAGTTGTATTTATCTCAGTGGGACATTACCCCTTTTACGAGAGTCCTGATTTGATAATAATAAAAGCATCTAAGTATTGGTTTTCCCTCTAGGTATTTTTTGATGGGTTTCTACCCAAAAATATTGGTGTTTATGTGTGCGAGATTTTTGGTTTCCTCGTTTATGATTCCACTGCATGTTTAGTTTATTACTCAGCTACGCTTTAATTCAATAAGTGATTTATTTGAAATTAACTGTTGGGTGCTTGGTAGAGGGGTAAAATCAACACTGTTGTTGTTGTTTCTTTTATCATTATCAACAGTAGATCATATTTGCGAGGGTATTTCTATATACTAGTATATTGCTTTGATTTGTTGCTGATGTGCCTTCATGGTTTTCTCCCCTCACATGCTGCCTATTTGTATTGCTAAGTATGAACTTCCTTTAACATTGATACCTGACACTATTCAACACACAATAGATGAGTGACCATAGAAGAATATTGAAATAAACTTTCAAAACCATGCATTTGAACCTCTAGAAATGAAACATTATCTAAGTGAGATTTCATATATGCTTCCCTAAGTTCGGTTCATGGTTCCTCTACTCTTGGTTGAAGTACTACATTCTCTAGGGTTTTTGTCAATGTGCCATATATTAATCCTAAAAATGTGAACAATTGGTGAGTAATATCTGAAATCATATAACTTAGAAGTTGTAGATCTCGGAAATACCTTTCCAATGGTATAAAGAACACACAACACATGTATTGCATTCAAATGTTACGACCAAAATACAAAAGGTAGTTTTGTAGGGTCCTACTCCTCTGTCAGCAAGTTAAGCATGAACTCTCCTCCATGTCAGAAAGTTAAGCACATAATATCCTCCATGTCGGAAATTTAAGCATGAACTCTCCTCTGTATCAACAATTTAAGCACAAACTCTCCACTGTATCAACATTATGAGCATAAACTCTCCTCCATGTCGGCAAGTTAATCACAAAATCTCCTCTGCACCGATAAGTTAAGCACAGACTCTCCTCTATACTGACAATTTAAGAAAGAAATCTCCTCCATGTTGGCAAGTTAAGAAAAAACTCTCTTCTGTACCAACAAGTTAAGCATGAACTTTCCTCTGTATCAACAACTAGTTAAGCATGGACTCTCCTTTGTATCGACAAGTTAAGCATGAACTCTCCTCTATGTTAGAAATTTAAGCACACACTCTCCTATGTACTGGAAAGTTAAGAAAAAACTCTCCTCTATAACGAAAGGTTAAGCATGAACTCTCCTCCATGTACACAAGTTGAGAAAAAACTCTCCTCTGTACCAGCAAGTTAAGCACATACTCTCCTTTGTATCGGAAAGTTAAGCATGAACTCTCCTCTGTATCGACAAGTTAAGCACAAACTCTCCTCTATGTCAACAAGTTAAGAACAAACTCTCCTCTATACCAACAAGTTAAGCACAAACTATCCTCTATACCAAAAATTAAGCACGAACTCCCCTCTAAATCGGTACAATGAAGACAAACTCTCCTCCATGTTGGCAAGTTAAGCATGAACTCTCCTCTATGTTGGCAAGTTAAGCACTAACTCTCCTCTGTACTTACAAGTTAATCACTAAATATCCTTTGTATGGAAACGATGATCATGAACTCTCCTCCATTTCATAAATTTGAGCACGAACTCTCCTATGTAGGAAGACAAATCGAAAATTTTCTAAGTGTCCTTTTACCGGCAAGAAACAACAAGAGCTTGAGTTAAAAAGTCCATAGCTTTCTCATACGATATCTGATTGAGGCATTATTTTTTGCAATGAAGAGAGAATAAGGAGGGGATTCTAGTGAAAGACCTTACAACTTTATTCAAGCATTTGCAAATATTCATGTTTAATGAAGGTCATGGTTAACGGGGATTGCTTGAAGAGAAATCCTTGGCAATCGTTCTGGCACTTCTAGACCTCATATTTTGATTCTATCAATGGCATTGGAATTTAAATCCCATAAAACATACATCTAGACTTTTTAAGTAGTGAAAAATCCACTTTGACCAGTACCCAAAATTGCGAGAAAAGACATTTTTTAATGAAAGTTTGGACCCCATTCTTGCTACTGCTTTGCACAAATATCATTCCATCAGTTCCCATGTTATATGTGTTGTATACACTCTTAATTCATCCATTAGATATGAGGTCATATATTACTGGCTCAAAAATATAATCCCATGAAAACAACCATCAGACTTTTGGAGCGCTCAACAATGTTTATGAGATGGGAGGACCGATTCTCCTTTGAGATGAAATTCAGAGCTAGTGTGAGTCTTATATATGATACAATTAACCCATCTGATGATAGAAGACACTTTCATGATCATGGTTAGTCATAAAACCAAGAAGGTGCAAAACGTTCCTGTTGGCATGGTATGTGTAATGAAAACTGTTGGTGACACAAAAAACTTAATTATGACTGCAACATAATGTATATTAAGCAAGGT
This sequence comes from Picea engelmannii, assembly GCA_009831015.1. Taxonomy (NCBI): domain Eukaryota; kingdom Viridiplantae; phylum Streptophyta; class Pinopsida; order Pinales; family Pinaceae; genus Picea; species Picea engelmannii. The sequence continues at coordinate 70,764 of ML801070.1, forward strand.
AGGAAATCAATCATCAATGATATTGTTAGGCATGGAGGGATTAATCACTTGAAACCATAGGAATACGATTAACGAGCGTAGCGAGAATGATCTTAGTTGGAGGAACTTGAGAGAGGCTTCGAGATGAAGGAATCTTGTGACATGGTCAATGTTGTTGAGAAAAAGAAGATCACTATCGATACGCTCATTGTCAATGAGGGGTTGGAATATTTATGCTAGCACATTGGTGACATAAGAGGGAAACTTGCTAACAAACAATGTGCATCAGAGGGAAAGAAAGGAAGTTTTTTGATACATTATGTATCAATAGAAGAAGGATGAAACTCATCGATACACCATGTATCGACGAAGATGAGGTGAACCTCATTGATACACCATGTATCGATGAATATGAAAGATCAATCATCGGTTTTGTTGGGTTAAATATATCATCCACTTCTTGGTATAACACCGGTTCATATCTGATCATGGTTCCAAGAAAACCCTCTAAAACTATTAGCCCTCCTGGTAAACCAGAAGGCAACACAATGCACAGAGTGCACTGCGCAGTCTCACCCAAGATACCTTTTTTCCCAACTGCAATGATCAAGTGCTTGCAGTATAGGAATGAGTGGGGATTTGGTGATGTATTTTATCTTCTTCATGCATTCATCATGTTATTCATTCAACTGTTCCTAGGATTCATTCACATTCAGGCTCATGCATGCATTCTAGTGTATCTATCTTAACCATTCATTCATAAACATTGATAGAAATTTAACATGCAAGAAACATAGTAGGTAACACATGTTTTACCATGGTTCACCCCCTCCTGGGCTACGTCCACAAAGACTTGGATTCTCTTCTCTTTTATTTAGTTTTCTGCAAGATATGGAACTGTGCACATTACATCTCCCATCATATAAGTACTGTGAGGTTAAGGAACCTCTGTGAGGCAGAATAGATCACACCAAGATCCTCAACCTATGACCTAACCCTCAAAATCTAGCTACTTGACTCTTCTACAACTCAACACATTTCACAAATATCAACAATTATCAACTTACAACCGCTGAACAACAACTGAACTCAACTACAATCATAGAACACCAACTAACCTAGACCTCATAGGTCTTTATTTATACTATTTTTTTGGCTTATAGACGTTACATTCTTTATCAAAAACCCTAACCCTAACATAGTTAGGCTTTCCTGCACGCTACTTCTCCTCACACATGCTTCCTTTCCTACCGGTTGTTCTTCTCCAAAATTAGGCCTTTCCTCCAAAAATTAGATCTTTCCTCAAAATAGGATCGTGCCCAATAGGCCCCCAACACTGACATGTGGTTCGTCCTGAGCCACCCAGGTTGTACGCGCTCCTTGAACTGCCTTGTCCAAACTAAGGAACTTTTCTGCTAGTTCCTTTCCTTTTTCTCTCATCTGCGTGGATTTCCTTGTTAGCGCTTCTACTATCTGCATTGTTATTTCCTGCTGCATTAATTATGTGCTCTCTTCTTGTGCCTGTTCTCTACTTGTATTCTCTTCCTCCAACTGTGAAATCATCTATGCTTCTTGTTCTTGGAGGAGTTCCAATTCATCTTGTCTTTCTTGCTTTTGCGTTTGTGCTGCTTTCAACTCTCTCTGCAGCTTATTCATGTCTTGAGTGCCCTTCAAGCACTTTGTGATGCTCATTGTTTTATGCCTTTGTTTGAGCTCTTGTATGGAAACACTGATTGTATCCTCTTCTTGGTCCCATGGTTGGACCTTCTTTTCTTCTTCCAGTGTTGTCCATAGTTGCACGACTCTGTCGGAAAATTCTTCTACTGCCCTTGCTTGTTTCTCCATCTCAACTATTTGGAGTGGATATTCTTGTTTTCTTTGTTCTCTGACCTCGGGATGAGTCGTAGGGTTGAGCCTTTCCCTGAGTTCCTCAATCTCTTGCTTGTACTAGTCAATTATCTGTGCGATTAGGTTGATCTTATCCTTTGCGCTTCTCTCTGGCACTTGCACGAAGTTTGGAATGTGATTGTAAGCTGTTGTCAATCCCTGTTCTAATTTATCTCCGTGTTACTTCACCTCCTTTTTTTCCGTGGTTAGTTGGTCACAGGTGATTTGAAGCATTTCACGACTCCTCTACCCACCTCCAAGTTTGTTGCATCAGTGTGGGGACTTGAATGTACTTCTTGCATGGCACTGGCTTGGATTATGTATAGTGCCTTGGTGGGTGTTTGTGCCATGACCATTTCCACTTGTTCCACCTCCTCCAGGGATTTCTGCACAATCTCGTGATATAATCTGATCATTTGATGCGTTACCATAAATATCTCCCTGGCCTGGACTACGAGTTGCACTGTCTCCTCTCCTTCTTTTTGTGCAGGCATCCATTGTGTCTTTTTCTATTGCTACGTGGTGGCCTATGATCCTGCTTGGTTCTGTAGCTGCTATATGTTCTCATGGACCTCTAGGAGCTTGGACCTGATTTCTTCTCGTCACACCTATGCAATTCTGACCACTTCCTTGCCCCTGTATTGGACCTTGTCCTCAACTAGCTCTGCATCATCCTCTTCTGAGGTGATGTATGGGTTCTCTGTGTCATATTTCCTTTTCTTACGTGCCTCTTTTTCATGCGTGAGATTCATTACTATCTGTGAGGGATACGCCCCACATGTTGTACCTTGGGTTCTTTCTTCTCTAGCTTGTGAAATATCATTCTTCCCAGTCTATGGTTGAATTCCTGTCCTTGCTGCTATTGGTGTCCTCCTTGGCCGTTTTGGTACTGCGCTGCTGATCCAGGTGGATATTGGTGGCCACCCACCTATTCCAACTAGCTCCTCTTGACAGTTTTTAGTTCAGGACGTTCTTCTATACTCGTTTGTATTTATGGGTTCTACACTTTTGGGGATGTTTGAAGCTCTACACATCTTCCAGGTGGATACTGGTGGCCTCCCACTTAATCCAACTGGCTTATTTTGTATGTTTTCATATCAACACATCTTGTTGTACTTCCAGGGCCATTTTGGGGCCCTAAACAATGTTCTTTTGGCTCACCACAGTCAAACTATATACAAAGTCATATTTTGATGGCGTAGTGTTTATTTCTCGAAAATACCTTTCCAACAGACTATCACACGCCTAAAACGGAGGTCGTATGCAAACGTTACGACCCCAAGAAGTTGAGGTACTAACTTACCCATAAGGGGCCCACATAACTTTTGGCATTTCATCTCCTAGGGTTAGGTTTTTGGATGTCTAGGGTTTTGGAATTCATAAGTAATGTTAAAAAGGCCTCTGTAGCATCATTGTAATGATTCTGATTAGACAGATGTGCGTAGCAGCCACATCTCTTCTCAGAGATAGCTACCACCATTCGAGCAAGTGTTTCAGTTATGCAGTTTTACAGTTTTAGCCTATTTCATTTATTGAATAGAATTTATTGTTCACTGGATATATGTGTTGTTCTTCATATCTCTGTGTTTATTGTATTTATCCTGTTAATCAGTTTGTTCTGCTCCTAAATCTAGATCAATGGTATCAGAGCGGTATGCTCTTCATTTATTTTTCTTTGTGCATGCCCCCGACAAGTTATGGGTACAAGAAGTTGGGACTCGAACCAATTGATTCGTTGCAATATCAACCACGCTGAGCCCAAAAACAACCCATAGGATATGAAAAGAAAGATGATGGAGTTTGAGATCCTTTTAAAATGTTGCTAGAGGAAGCCCTTGCGTGACAAAGGAATGAAATGATGGAGAACTTTGTGTAGATCTTTCGACGATTGCACACAGGAGAAGCATCCTCATCAAGTGGCCATGAAACCCCCTTCAAGGTACATGTAAATTTTGATATTCCATCATTTGAAGGACAGATAGATGCAAATGTTGTAGATAAATGGTTGAATCTACTCGAAGGGTATTTTTCGGTCCACAATTTTTCCGATAGGGAAAATATTACTTTTGAACTCCTCAAAGTTGTCCCCCATGTTAAGGACTAGTGGGACACTTACTCTGAACAAAGGGCCATAGAGGAATATACAATATTTGTGGTTTCCCCTACATGGGATTCTTTCCGGGATTCCATTAAAGAACAATACTTCCCTGTTGGAAGCTATGAGGACCAATACACTAGATGGACCACCCTACATCAAGAAAGGGACCATATAGTACTAGATTTCACCAATATTTTTCATACCCTGTGCACCAAATTGGGTATCAAGGGCTCCGAGCGACATCTGGTGCTCACATACCATGGATGTTTGCATATATACATTCAAACATAAATGGAGTTTATGGACATTGCCTCATTGGGTATGGCTTATAGATATGTTGTCAAGATCGAGCATAAATTTAAGCAGAAGAGGTGAGAGTTTGGATCTGCAAACTCCTCATAGCTAAAGCATGGAAAAGGCTGCCCCAACCCACACAAAAAGGGACAGAGAAAATATGGCCACTCTCAGGACAACCAGTCCAAGCTGAAACACAAGAAGGGAAATGAGAAGACGAATAAGGACATGGTAAAATGGTGTGAATACCATAAAATCCCTTGGCACAACACTGAAGAATGTCACTCCAAGAAATCCCTCGTGGCCAAGATGAAGGCTTCCGTGTCAAAGGCCTATTGTGATTCCAAATCAAATCCCAAAGGAGGGAAGCAAATTATCGATGTTGAACCCAGTGCCACTGTCGCTACCACCAAAGTCTATCCAAGTGAACCAGAAGAACCAGAGGAAGGGGAATGCCTCATTCACTCACAAATGTGGGTAAAGGGGGCTCCTCTTCATTTCAATGTCGATAGTGGTAGTCAGAAGAACCTGATATCAATAGAGGTCGTCAAGTGGCTGAACCTTTCGACGATACTCCACCCGCTCCTCTACAATCGGTTGGCTTCACCAAGGAAGAGATATTTGTGTTAGCCAAAAATTTCGTCAACCCTACAACATCAGGCCTTTCAAATATGAGGTATTGTGTGATATTTCTCCCCTTGAAGTTTGTGATGTTCTTTTATGACAACCATATTTGTGGAAGTGTCATGCTATGTATGAGTCTAGACCCCACAGTGTTATTATTACTTTGGGTAGACAATTGTACAGGATACCAGAGGTAGCGCCGCCTACCACTATTTCTTTAATCTCTGCTAAGCAATGCAGTAAGGTCATTTCACAGACCAGGAAGTTCGTCTTCTTTGTGGTCCGTGCTCATAGTAAGAAGAAGGTAGCTGCCACATCCGTGGCCTCTACATAGAGCCTCTCTTTGCAACAAAAGCAAGTGGACGGGATCGTGGAAGAGTACAGAGACATATTCTCCTCACCCACCAGGGCATCGACGTACTTCCAAGTCAAGCATCCAATTGATCTAACCCCTGGTGCACCTATTCATAATGGACTAGTTTATCATCGCTCACTGATGGAAAATGACGAAATCAAGCGTCAGATCCAAGAGCTTCTTCAAAAGGGGCACATCAGATCCAACGCCTCCCCTTGTAGAAGCTTGATTGTACTAGTGCAAAAGAAGGATGAGACCTGGTGACTCTGCATTGATTACATAGCATTAAACAAAATCAAATTAAAAAGCTGGTACCCAATTCCCATGATATATGACCTTCTTGACCAACTCAAGGGGGAAAATTTCTTGAGAAAGATTGACCTAAAGTCTGGCTACCACCAGGTTCCCATCGAACCAACTGATGTATGGAAGACAACTTTAAAATCTAAAGAAGGTCTCTTTGAATGGTTGGTCATTCCCTTTGGCTTAAAAAATGAACCAACTACTTTCATGAGGTTGATGGATGATGCATTAAGACCCTTCACAAAGTATTTTGTGGTGGTATATTTGGATGACATCCTCATATTAAACAAAACTTGGGAGGAGCACATGCGACATATTCAACAGGTTTTGAGCACTCTGTGGAAACACAAGATATATTCCAACTTGGAAAAATATTCCTTTGGCATGAACATGGTCCAATACTTGGGCTACATTGTTGATGAGCATGGGGTACATGTTGATCCCACTAAGATCCTAGTAATCCATGACTGGCCAACCTCGACCACACTAACTGAGCTTCAAATCTTCTTGGGACTGGCCAACTTCTATCGATGGTTCGTGTTGGTATTCTCCCATATTGCATGGGCCCTCATCCACATGACCAAGGGTGGTGGAAGGGAAAAGTTTGTGTGGGGGAAGGAAAAAAAATGCAAATTTGATGATCTGAAGCATCGCTTGTGCTCAACTCCAGTACTCTCCTTGCTCGTTTTGCAACAACCATTCAAGATTGAGATTGATGCATCTGACTATGTTGTAGGCACATTTCTCACTTAGCACGGTCATCCAGTGGAATACCATAGTGAGACACTCTCAGATACTGTGCAGAAATACCCCACCTATGAAAAGGAAATGTATTCCATTATACAAGCTTGTCGTCAGTGGAAACATTACATTCTGGGAAAGGAGACAATCATCCAAACTGATCACAAGCCTCTGCAGTTCATGCAGACATAGGGGAAGTTGCAGAATGACCACCATCAGAAGTGGTCCACCTACTTGCAACAGTTTCATCTCAACATCAAGTATAAGACATGGAACATAAATCGTGTCACTGATTTCCTTATTCAACCTCCCGTGGCTGCACTCACCACTGTTCTCCATTCCTGTGGACATGAGGCATCTGAGTGGCCCCAAATTTATTAGCAAGATCTAAAATTTTCCACCACCTATCAGGTCTTGGGTACAGGCGCGACTATCACCGATTTTCACATTCAGGACGGGTTGTTATTCCATTTGGGCCATCTCCGTGTTCCTGCAAGCGAGCATGCAAAGATGATTTGGGAAGCCCACTATAGTCAGATGGTAGGAAATTTTGGCATGGAGAAAACTGTGGCCGTTCTCCAGAAACATTTTTATTGTCCAAAACTTCGACAAGACATCAACAAGTATATCAAATATTTCATTGCCTGTGCCATTTCCAAGCCAACCATCAAGAAGAAAGGATTATACACCCCTCTTTCTACCCCCAAGAAACCTTGGAAATACATATTGATGGATTACATGTTTGGCCTTCAGTCCACCAAGCAAGGCAATGATTGTGTATTTGTGGTCGTTGATTGGTTTTCGAAGATGGCCATCCTCACAGCCTGCAAGAAGAACATCACAGTGGCATATACTGCTAAGATCTTCTTCAAACGAGTGTGGGTCCACTTTTGGATACCATAGACCATCGTCTTCGACCGGGACAACAGGTTCCTCAACACATTTTGGTCGAGTCTTTGGTCACTGCTGGACACCAAGCTCACTAAATCCACTGCTTTCCACCCCCCAAAAAATGACCAAATAGAGGCAGTCAATCAGATGATTGTGCACATCCTGTGCATGTACAACTCCAAGTATCCACATACATGAGATGAGAGTCTCCCCTATGTTCAACACAGTTACAACATGGCTCTCCATAGCTCCACCGACCATAGCCCATTTTAGGTGGGATTGGGATTCCAACCCTTGGGTCCCATCGATGTTGCACTACCTCTTGCAACCACACATACAAAATCTTCCCATGTTCAGTCTGAGATCGACAAAGACACCAGATTCATTAAGCGGATTCAACACATTCGCCAACAGGTCTATGAGATTTTGCAGAAATCCAATGCTAAGTACAAGAAGCGCCATGATCAACACAAGGTATCGCATCAGTTTCAGGTTGGAGACAAGGTCTGGTTACATTTGTAGAATGAGCATCTTATAGGGCCCCATTGGAAGCTCCACCCACTTCGCTATGGGCCTTACACCATCACCAAGGCTGTGGGTAGTAATGCTTTTGAGTTCAACACTCCACCTTTCCTTGGCTTGCACCTAGTGTTCAATGTGGACCTCCTTCAGCCATATTTTCCACCATTATTGGACGCCTTAAAGATCAAAGAACAACTAAGACCAACAAATCTCAACCCTGGTTGCATGGAATAGGCATCAATTGATCAGATAGTGGACACACAGGTCAAGGGCACTCACAAACAGAGGATCCAACTTTATCAGGTTGTCAAGGCAGGGCAACTCCTCCACCAAGGAAAGTGGCTCACTCGGGGCCAAATTCAACAGAAGTTTCCTCACCTGATGGGGAAACTCAATTCAATGGAGACCATTTCTTCCTAAGGGGGGAGGACTGATCCATGTGGATATTGGTGGCCACCCACCTATTCCAAATGAATCCTCTTAACAACTTTTAGTTCAACATGTTCTTTTGTACTTCTTTGTAATTGTGGGTTCTACACTTTCAGGGCTATCTAAAGCCCTACACATCTTCTAGGTGGATACTAGTGGCCTCCCACTTAGTCCAGCTGGCTTATTTTTTTATGTTTTCACGTCAGTACATCTTGCTGTACTTCCAGGGCTGTTTTGGGGCCTAAACTATGTTTTTTTTTTGTTTGTCTCACCATAGTCAAAATGTAGAATTAGTTATATTTTGATGGTGTAATGTATATTTCTTGAAAATACCTTTCCAACGGGCTATCACACACCTAAAACGAAGGTCTTATGCAAAATTGATGACCCCGGGAAGTTGAGGTACTGAATTACCCATAGGGGCCCACATAAATTTTTCCGTTTCATCTTTGAGGGTTAGGTTTGTGGATGTATAGGGTTTTGGAATTCATGAGTAATACTAAACATGCCTCTGGAGCCTCATTGTAATGATTTTTCTCAGATGGATGCGCGTAGCAGCCACATCCATTCTCAGAGATAGCTACCACCATTCGAGCAAGTGTTTTAGTTCTGCGGTTTTATAGTTTAGCCTATTTCATTTATTCAATAGAATATATTGTTCATTGGATATTTGTATTTTTCTTCATATCTTTGTGTTTATTGTATTCAGTTTGTTAATCAGTTCATTCCGCTCCTAAATCCAGATCAGTTTCTCCCAGTTGGATGATTCCACGCTGTTGCTGTTCTAGTATTACCAGCCAGACTACTTGTTCTCGCTAAAGAGCCTGCTTCAGCCTTATCCTTAGGCCTAGAGGATTACACCATGCCTGCCCTCATGGTTGGGTTTTCTTATACTGGTAGGTGCCACTGTGCAGTCCGGTCTTTAATTATCCAGTCCACTTCCTCTCTAGTGACACAGTACTGAATCTCTAGCCATGCCTTCTTTAGATCCCTTGCTACTTGGATCCACGTGTGATGTCTAGATGCCTTGAACTTAGCGATCCCCTCTGTACTACTTCCATCGATATGTGCCACACATTATCTATGCGGTGTTGTATATCCTCTAGCAGCATTGCAAAGACAATTTTTTTTTGCCTATTGTGTCTTGTTGGCCTTGGATTTCCAGAGGGACTCATATCTTGCCGCGTAGAATTTCCCCATCCTATCCAAGAATGTTGAGAATTTTGGCTCCTACCACCCTGCCAAAGCTATCGGGATGATCAACCATGAGTAATGAAACTCGGTTCGATTTTCCTGCGCATCTATATGGTCTATTAAGAACTGGTTCAACATGTATGGTGCCCAGCTGAACATGACCCCCTTCGCCCACTACGTAGTTGCTGCAATAACGCCTTCTGACGCTTCCTCTCTGTGGCATTTCCCCAAAATTTTACAAGCCATAAGATTGCTGGTGAACCTTTTCACATTGTCATTGATATCCTTGATGACAATTCCTGTATTCCCCCGAGTAGTGCCAAACTGCGCTTTAACTTGCTCTGCTAGTTCTTTCTCATGCACCTTATTATCTAGGTATTCCTTGGGCTGTGCACCGACTGTGGGAAGTCCTGTGACATTGGAAATCAATTCCACATCTATCTGTACCGGCCTATCCATCCATAGGATGCTTCCATGTATGTGGGTGACTAGATGTTTGACACAGAGCCCAACATTCTTACCACACACGAAATGAGGTATGTCCAATAGGTTCATAATTCTTGAGTTATAAAGTCCTGTTATCCACTATGCGGGATCCAATATGGGTTTACCTAGTGTTATCGGACTAATCGGTAGGTGCGGACACTAACTGATCTCCCTAGATCCACCTAGATCTAGAACAAAACACACCAAAACATGATGCTTTCCTTAAGTTTTAGATATTGAATTTACTAACTAAAGAGGGATGAGTGACATACCGTTTAAATGTCGCTTCCTCTTGCCATCGCCATCCTAGCTCCATTCCAACACTCATACAATGATGATCCTGCAAAATAACGCAACCAAGCAAAGTGATAGTAATAGCATAAACTCAATATAAACATATGTATGTGATCAAGGAATCATACAATAAAACACAACAAGCTTTATAGGACAAAATCATATTACTGTATCATATTAAATGTGAAAGAGAGATTACAACCATGGCCTTGATGTCGTAAGGTCCCTTCCAACTGTCCTTCATTCCCCACACACTTCTTGCTCCAAGGATTCTGAGACCATGGATTTGATAGCTACTCA
>ML801070.1:88270-100181 GCA_009831015.1 Picea engelmannii
TCCTCTCCTTTTATAAGTTGAAGAGGATAAGGTGAGGAGGTTAGGATGATCCCACTAAATCATGAAAGTGAGTAAGATCCAAACCATTCGGATGCCACCTCACCATAGAAGTTTCTCCTTCTAGAAGATTCGAGAAAACGCTTATTTTTCCCACGTGTAGGCATTCTCGCACCCTGCCTATATAGCAACCTACGAACATCTCGCATCCTAGCTATGGTGCAACCTGCGAGAATCAAACATTCTCGCACCCTGCCTATATAGAAACCTGCGAACTTCCTTTTTTACAGGGTTTTTACAAGGGAAAATGCAACTTCTTTTCTCAGGAAAAGTTCTTCTCCCTTATCTCTTCAGGAACTCAGGCCATTGACCCCTCTAAAGGCAACAGATAGGTTTACATCATTAACGGTCACACGGATGATGAAAATAATGTGTAACACCTAGGGGTCCAATTTCCCTTGTGTTTATGAGATAACTCTCCTTGGCCAACTCTGGGAATTTAGCCGCATCACGCAGATCATGGTTAACGTACCTAAGCTTAGGTACCTTTCCCAGCATATCATCTAGTGTAATGATTGTGTCTGAGAGATAGAGGAGTGTAATCTTTGTGGCCTCCTGCGCCTTTCTTTTCTGTCCCACATTAGATGGACCTACTTCTGTGGGGTTTGCATCCTCTTCTTCCCTTTCAGACTCTGCCCGGTCAATGATGTCTTTGACCAACACCTCCTCATGTTCATGGGACTATCACGATCCCATTTTTTTGTAAGGTTTCACAAGAGTCTCCAGGTTAGGGTCTAAAATATCACTCTAAGCCCAAGAGCTCTTTCCTATATCTCCTAGTTGCACTGTCGACATTGCTTCCTCGACCCGTGTCAGGCTAATTGATTTTGTGGCTGAGGTGGTTACATCTTTCATCTCGACCATGTTCTTGGGCTGTCTCATTATTTCCTTGTGCCTTTGACCTTGCCGAGTAACCCAAACGTACTGGCCTGGCATGATGAACTTTGGTGGAGTCATCCTGTCATGAATTCACACACTTTCCTGCTTTTGCGTAAAATGCTAGCTAGGGCACAAGCTATGTTTCTCGCTCTGTGCTCGAAAATCACTAAGTGTTACATAAATGCCTTCTTTCTGCCCTTTTATAGCCCCGGTCGTGTCAGTTTCTCACTTTTTACGTGCATTTGCGCCGATTGTAATTTTTCCTACACGCTGTCTTATGATGTTTGTCACGGTAATTACTACACACGACTTTATCCGTTCCTTCTTGTGGTATAGTCAACTTCTGCATCTTTTTGTGTTTTTCTTTCATTTTCTATTTTTGTATTTCCTTTTCCCTCTTTTTCTCCTTTTTAGTTCTTTTCCTCATTTTTCTGTCCTAATCTCTGCTATAGTACACTATATACATGCCTTTTCCCACTGCACTGTAACTTTTAAGGGCTAGTAGGTCGACTGTCCCTGTACAAATTCAGTTGACTACCGTTGATCGTTCCTTTGAGTTCTGCTCCTCCGAAATCCTTTAGCTACACAGATCCTCCATCTATGACAGTCTTTACTTCATATGGCCCTAGCCAATGCATTCTACATTTACTAGGATGTTGGAAAAATTTACTGTCATAGAGTAGGATTGGGTCTCCCTCCTTAATACTCTTCTTCTTAATATGCCTATCACGCTAGGATTTTTCTCTTGCTTTTTACACTTCCTGGTGAAATACTACCAAAATATTTTCCTCTTCCATCTCCATTAGTTTATTTAACCTCTCCTTTACTACACCTCTTTCTGTCATGTTGGTAATTACTGCTATGCACAGACTGGGTACTAGAAATTCTAAGGGAACTACTGTTTCCTGCCCATACACCAATCTGAAAGTTTTCTATCCTATCAACTTATTACATGTGGTCCTATATGCCCATAGTACTGCTGGTATTTTCAATTCCCAATCATCCCAGTTGACATTGCAGATCTTTGTCAGAGCATTTTCCAAGATCTTATTGAAAGATTCTACCATTCCATTTTCCTGAGGATGGTATGGTGTGTTCTTCTTGTGATAGACTTCAAACTCCTCAGTCATATCCTTGATGGTATTGTTGATAAAGTGATTTCCTTGGTCACTCATCAAAATCCTTGGACATCCAAATATGGTGATCACTTGCTCAAACAAGAAGTGTGTTGCTGTCTTTGTGCTACAGTCTTTTACATGTGTTGCTTCTTCCCATCTTGTTAAGTATTCTGTCGCAGTAATGATATATCTAGCTCCTGTTCTTTTTGTTGGTGGATTGATTGGTCCAACAAAGTCTATTGCCCATTTTTCAAATACCTGCAATATTACTTGTGGTCTTAGGGGCATCTCATCCCTTTTGTTGGGTTTTCCAACCCTCTGACATACATCACATTTCTGGAAATATTCCTTGGCACCTCTATGGACTGTGGGCCACCATAATCCTATGCACAATACCTTCTGCGAGGTATCGTTTCTTGCATAATTTCCTCCAGTTATACCTTCATTAGCTTCTGCCAAAATTCTGGTCCTTTCATGCTCTAATACATACCTTCTGAAAATGCTATCTGCACCAATATTATATAAGTGTCATGCAATAAGTTGATAGTCTGCAGCTCTAATTACTAGATTTTTCTTCTGTGCAGAGCTAAACTCTTGTGATGCAACCTGTAATATCCCAAGGACGAGCTCCAATCGTATTATGAATTGTAAAAAATTTTTGTAGGCTGGTGAGCCAAGCAATTATAAGCTGATAGGATTATGTGTTAGTAGGCCGGAGAGACTAGGTGTTAAAGGTCAGGAGCCTGTTTTGTACATGTAATATTCATATTATTAATATAAAAAAATCGCTGTGTGTAGACCGACCACGAAGAAAGAGTGATGGGGGACTAAGCTCCACTAGGCTGGGTAAGGGAGAGGGGGCTCAGAGGTTGGAAAGAGGGGTTAAGCCTAAGGGCTTAAGTCAAAGAGAATAATAATCTTTTATTATTCCAAAAGCTGTGTAAAATGATATGCTTTTATCCTAAGTTCCGGGGAAATGTGAAACAAATGCAAACTGGAGTGCATGCAGCTCTAGAAAGACAGGTTTTGACCTGGGTGCATGAAGTTAAAGATATAGGGCCAGCTTGTTGGGGGGGGGGGTGGTTCGCTCCCCATTCTTCCATCATCCACCTGAACTCGTTTGGCCTCCATCATTGACCTCTGCATTTTATTTTCGTGCACCCTAAAACCAGTAACCCATGGGTTGATCTGTGTCTCCTGTGGAACCTGACGCCTTGGTAATCGCCTGAGTCGTGATGTGTCTTAGTGTTTGGCTGTTTCTGTTTTCGGTGCCCATGCCTATTTTCTGTTGTTGCAGTCACCCTTGTGTCAACTGAGTGCTAATGCTATTGCGGTTTCCCTCACCTAGATAGAACTGAGTTGAAGTGGTCGAAGAAGCAGGTTGCTAGGCTTGTGAGCAACTCTCTCTCCAGGTGAGAGAGGTGGTTGTGGATTGACGAAGAAGGTTGTCAGGCCTGTGAGAAAATATCTCCAGGTGAGAGAGTGTGCTGAGGAGGTGAGTTCTCCTGGAAGGAGTCCCGTAGCTGCTACAAAACTCTGAGAATTCTAGTCTGACCTGTTGCTGAAGCCCAAGGTAAGGGAGGTGGAGCAACTGATGGACTTTGTGACAGTGAAGGTGTATACTACTGGGGTGTATACTCTTGGGGAGAGAATCCTTCCTCTTAAACTATGTGAATTTCCTATTGACCTTTCCTAGCCTAGGAATCCCTTACCCGGTGGAGTTTAGTCCCAACTCGAGGGTGACCTACTGCTGAGAGTGATGAGCAATGTGGTTTAAGGCTGGGAGGTTCGTGGAAGGTCTGCATGCAGTTGGTGGTTTTACTCCATTGAAAAGATAAGTATGATTTCCATGCTTAATTATGTATGTTATGCATGTCTATGATTCTTGAGATGTTATCATGTGTTCCGTTGCATGTAGGAATTACTGTCAATTCCATTTGAGTCTGTATGGTAACAATAATTCTGTGTTATTTGTTTTAAAATTCATTAGAAATGCATTATATATATATATATATATATATATATATATATATATATGTATGTATGTTCCGTAGTGGCATTTCCCAGCCTGTTGGTGTCCGAGGATGCTACATATTGGTATTAGAGATAGTTTGTGGAAGACAAGGTGTTTGGGTAGCGTTTCCTGGCGGCGGTGTTGTTGCCGGGGAACGTTACAAATTGGTATCAGAGCCAAGGTTCAAGCACTGAGCCTGGATGGGCTAGATAAGTGGTCATTTGAACCAAGGTTTCAACACTGAACCTGGATGTGCCATGTTAGTGGTAGCTGAAGCAGAAGTTTTGAAAAAGAATTGTTGTTGAAATGGACAAAATTCAAGTTTAGAGCATTCTTGAGTGTAAAGAGGTTACCTTGGATGTGTTACGAATCTCAGGAGGTGTAGTGGTATTATAAAACCACGACAGATGTGGTATTTGGCTGCATAGTAATGTGGGTTGTGGATCTGAGGAGAAGAGCTCGACCATTATATCAAGCCAACAGTAGAAGGTAAGATGCGTGATGAAGGGCGGATCCGAGCCGCCAGATCTACGCGCAAGTGGTTGTGAGCCGTAGATCTTACGACAAATCGTAACTTCAGAATTAAGGGGAAGTGGGGTGTGCTGGTGCACAAAATTTCGAAGCCTGAAGCTCCAAAGCAAAAGAGTAGATGTGGCGAGGCAGGATGACGTTGCCAGGGGTGACGTGGACCTTCCTAGTCATGCCATGTGCCACCACCTTAGTTGGTGACAACTGTACTATGTGGACCCAAAGGGTAAAGAAGTCCGGAAGTTTGGAAGTCGGGAGACTAGAAGGGAGCAAGTGTAGAAACCTCCGAAGTCTGAAATTCCATAGTAATGAGGCATGATGATGTCATCAGAAATGACGTGGACACATGGGATGTGTGCCATGTATCAGTGGGTTTCAGACCCACCAAATATTGAAATGTCATTGGGAGTGTGACATGTGTCACCTATCTGAGTGGGCCACGTGTCATTTTTTGATGTTTCACCACATGGACCTCCTCTCGAGTATGGATGGTGGGGCCCTGATGGTCCTAGTGAACGCGTGGCACCAGTTGTGGAGTTCAAAGACTTGACACTGTAGAAGAATGTTACATAAGGAAATGAAAGGAAGAACTTTTAAAAGTTTCATAACACAGAGGTGACGAGACACAATGACGTCACTAAAGGTGACATGGAAGTGTTAGAGATTAACAGTTCGAGAGAAGTGAGGAGTGATGATGCAAAAACTTCCGAAGCCCAAAGATCCAAAGTCCCAGATCTTAGATGTCGGAAGTCCCACAATGGATGTCAACCACTAGATGCTGGGTAGTCATGGATTTTCGATCCTCTCTACTCCACGAGTTCGTCAATCCGAAACTTCGAGAGATTATTGAGATGTTCTTTGAAAACTTCTGATGCCAGAGGCCCGAGGTCCCGAGTAAGCACCTATCGATCTAGCGCTTGGAAAAAAATTGTATTCGCATGGGTTGGGGGCTAAGAGAAAGGGGTTAGTAACCGAATAATGCTTACAGAACAGAGAAGAACTTAAAAACAAAAGATTTGTGGGGATTCTTGACTGAACGAGAATCACAGAAAATGAAATCTGAACGTTTTCTTGAATCAGATTGGTTTATGAATACCGTGAAATTTGTTAAGGATTGATGGCTTGACAAATTTTGGTTGATTGCACGTTGTGTTTGCAGAGTCAACGATTGTCAGAACCGAATGAAATTTCCGCAGAGTACCGAGAAATGGAGGAGGCACATAATGCTTCCAGTTTAGAGAATGAAGCTAGAGGGATGGATGTTCATCTGGGAGTTGAAGGATTGAACTCCAATGGGAATAGAGAAGAGATAGATAAGGAAGGAAACATGACGAAAATCAATGAAAAATTGCAGAAAGATGTCTAGACTCACCGAGCAGATAAAAAAAATCTCATGAAAGCCAGGGATCAACATAGAGAATTCAACATAAAGTTGATGCGGAGCCTGGAAAGGATAGAAAGGAAATTGGATAAGGAGAGTGACTCCAGTAAATTAGGAAGTCACAGGTCCCCTGATGAGAAGAGGAAATCAAGGAGTGTTGGAAGACACCATCATCACTCCCAAGGTCACTCCAAAAGGAGGGCACACAGTTGTTCAAGCCCATCTCCTACCAGAAAGCACAAGAGATCTGGAGTGGATGAATTGAAGGGTGAAATGAACAAGATTAAGCCTCCTACGTTTGATGGAGAGCACAGGAAGGAGGAAGATTTCGAGACATGGATTCTTGGCATGAGGAAATATTTCCAACTGCAGAGTTATTCCTCTCATGCAGAAGGAATAATTGCAATTTATCAACTGAAAGGAAAGGCATCCATGTGGTGGGACCAACTTGTGAAGGTGAAACATATTAAGGAGAAAAATATTACTTGGAAGGAATTCAAGAAGTATTTCAAAAATAAATACTTGACTAAGAGATACTATGACAGAAAGATGAAAGATTTCTTTGAACTCAAGTTGGGTAGCATGTTCATTGATGAATATGAACGAAGGTTTTTGGAATTGCTGAAGTACATTCCTTTCATCAAAGATGAGACTGCCAAAATTCAGAGGTATTTGAGTGGACTGCCATCTTCCATGAGTGACAAGATCTAGTATGATGATCCTAAGACTATGGAAGAAACTATAAGGAGAGAAAAATGCTTATATGAGCAACAAAGTGAAAAGCCCACTTTCCAAAAGGCTTGGGAAGACAAGAAGAAATTCAAGATGGATCAGAGGAAGAAGGGAACTAAGCCATCCTTTTTCAGAAACAATCCTCAAGGAAAACCATCTTTTAGAGAGCCCATGAAGGATGAAGTAGGTGGGAAAATGCCAAGACATCCACCTATGGAATGTTGGGGTTGTAAAGGAAATCATAGGTACAAAGATTGCCCCCACATAAATGACAATGTGAGAGCTGTCCACAATGTTCAACAGGCAGAAACAATGGAAGACATGGGAAGTATAATACCAAGGATCTATGCAGCCCTGGACAACAAGCAAGCTAAGTTTCAATCACACATGATTGAAGTTGAAGGTATGATCAATAACCATGCCTTTACTATTTTAATTGACTTAGGGGCTAATCATAGTTATATAGATCCCAAGATGGTGAAAAGTTTGCAATTTCCAAGAAAAAATCATGGAAAATATTGGTTAGTGCAGCTAGCTACAAGAACCAAAAGAAAAGTTACTGAGTTGGTTAAATCATGTCCAATGGACATGAATGGTCTAAGCACAAGGGATGAATTGAACATCTTACCTTTAGGTTCCTATGACTGTCTAATTGGGATGGATTGGTTGGACCAACACCATGCCATATTAGACTGTTGTAACAAGGCATTCACTTGCCTGGATGAGGAAGGAAATTGGAGAACAGTCCAAGGAATTCCTAGAGCAGTTGCTATCAGAGAAATATCAGCAATGCAGCTGAAGAAGTGCTATAGGAAAGACTGCCAAATAATTGCAGCTCATATGGATGAAGCACCTAAGGATAAGGTCTCGAATATTGAAGACCATGCAGTATTAAAAGATTTTGAGGAGATATTCCAGGAGGTATGTGGACTACCTCCGAAGAGAGATATTGATTTCTCTATAAACCCGATGCTCGGAGAAACTCCTGTGTCAAAATCTCCTTACAGAATGAGTACAACAGAGATGAAAGAACTATAATTGCAGCTTGAAGAACTTCTGAATAAGGGGTATATCCGCCCAAGTGTGTCACCTTGGGGTGCCCCAGTCTTATTCATGAAGAAGAAAGATTGGACATTGAGATTGTGCATTGATTTCATACATTTGAACAAAGTGACTATTAAGAACAAGTATCCTTTGCCAAGGATCGATGATCTCTTTGATCAGTTGAAGGATGCCAAGATATTTTCAAAAATAGATCTCAGGTCAGGATACCACCGGGTAAGGATAAAAGATGAAGACATCAACAATACCGCCTTCAGAACAAGGTATGGTCATTATGAATTTACAGTGGTGCCATTTGTGTTATCAAATGCACCCGCCGTTTTCATGTGCCTAATGAATGGTGTATTCATGGAATATCTAGACAAGTTTGTCATAGTCTTTTTGGATGACATCCTGGTGTATTCCAAGTTAGAGGAAGAGAATGAACAACATATGAGGATGGTTATCAAGTGCTAAGAGATTTCCAAATGTATGCCAAATTGAGCAAGTGCTCATTCTATCAAAAGCAGATCCATTATTTGGGACATATCATTTCAAATGATGGGATAGCCGTGGATCCTGAGAAGATAGAAGCCATCAGAGAATGTTCAGCACCTAAGAATGTGATAGAAGTCATATCCTTTATAGGTCTAGATGGCTATTACAGAAGGTTCATTGCAGGGTTCTCAAGGATAGCCCACCCCATCACTTCCTTGCAAAGGAAGGGGAAGAAATTTCAATGAACAAAAGAATGCGAGAGAAGCTTCCAGCAATTGAAGCAACTATTAACCAATGCTCCAATCCTGAGGATTGCAGATCCAAATGAAGATTTTGTAGTGTACAGATGCATGCAAAGAAGGACTGGGAAGAGTCCTCGGTTAGAATGGATTTGTAATATGTTATGAGTCCAGAAAATTGAAAGATCATGAAAAGAACTACGCAACTCATGATTTGGAGTTGGCGACCATTGTACACGCTCTAAAGAAATGGAGACATTACCTCATGGGAAAGAGATTTGAACTCAGGAAAAACCATCATAGTCTAAAGTATCTATTTGACCATCCAACCTTGAATGCTAGACAAAGTAGATGGTTGGAATTCCTTTGTGAGTATGACTTTGATTTCAAGCATATCAAAGGAAAGGAGAACAAAGTGGCTGATGCACTCAGCAGAAGAGTGCATGAAATACATGCTACGACCATTAGCATGTATCAAATTGATATTAAAGGCATAATTTTGGAAGCTGCAAATGCAGATTTGCAGTACATGGAATTGGTAGCAATGCTACAACAAGGTAAGATGCTACAAAAAGTGGAAGATTATAAATTGGAAGCCGATGGAACACTCCTGTACAAAAACATAATTTATGTACCTAATTCCCATGAATTGAGAATTATGATCTTGAAGGAAATGCATAATGTGCCTTATGTTGGGCACCCTGGATATAAAAAAGTTGTGGCATCAATTAAGATCCATTACTTTTGGCCAGGTATGAAGAAGGAAATTGCAGAATACATCACCAGATGTATGGAGTGTCAGAAGGTCAAGGATGAGTATAGGCACCCAACTAGGTTGCTAGAGCCATTGCCCATTCCTGAGTGGAAGTGGGGAGTGGTGACAATGGATTTCGTCACAGGATTACCCAGAAAAAATAAGCAACATGATTCCATCATGGTGGTGGTGGATAAGCTTATGGAAGATGCCCATCTTATTCCATTGAAGACCACTCACAAGGCAACTAATGTTTCTGATATCTATATGAGGGAAGTAGCACGATTGCACATTATTCCCAAGACAATTGTGTCTGATAGATACCCAAAATTTACCTCAAAGTTTTGGAAGGGGTTATTCAAAGGATTCAGAATGAATCCGAACTTTAGCACAACCTATCATCCTGAGTCTGATGGGAAAAAAGAAAGGGTGAACCAAGTGATAGAGGACATGCTAAAGATGTATGTGATGGACAAACCATCTAAATGGGATGACTACCTACACTTGGTAGAATTTTCCTACAACAATGGGTATTAAGCATCACTAAAGATGTGCCCATTTGAAGTACTTTATGGTAGAAAGTGCAACACCCTAGTAAGATGGGACAATCTAGCTGATAGAGAAATAGTTGAGCCAGAGTTGCTCAAGGAAATGGAAGAGAAAATGTTGAAGATTAAGAAGAATTTAAAGGCTGCCTAAGACAGGCAGAAAAGTTATGTGGATAAAAACAGAACCCACAGAGAGTTTAAAGTGGGTGATCATGTTTTCTTGAAAGTGAAAGCCAACAAAAGTTCTCTGAAGCTGGGAAACTGTTCCAAGTTGGCAGCCAGAATTTGTGGGCCATTTGAAATCCTAGAAAGGATTGGACCAGTTGCATATATGATTGCATTGCTTGCATCCATGAATGTACATAATGTGTTTCATGTTTCATTGCTTAAGAAATATATACCTGATGCTAATCATGTTATTGATTGGAATGTGATTCAGGTGGAGAAAGAAGCCATCTTGCAAGTGCATCCAGTGCACATATTGGACCGGAAGAGAAAACAACTCCAGAATCGATCCATAAGGCTTGTAAAGGTCCAGTGGACCTGGTACAGTCCTAAGGACGCAACATGGGAGCATGAGGATGCTATGCGGGAAGAATACCCGCATCTTTTTGAATATTTTGAAAAATCTTGCTGATGCTATGTAAAAAGTTGCATTGAGGATAGTGCAAAAATGAGGGGAGGGGATTGTAATACCCCAAGGACGAGCCCCAATCATATTATGAATTGTAAACATGTTTTGTAGACTGGTGAGCCAAGCAATTACAAGCTGGTAGGATTATGTGTTAGTAAGCCAGAGAGCCTAGGTGTTAAAGGCCAGGAGCTTGTTTTGTACATGTAATATTCATATTATTAATACAAAAACATCGTTATGTGTAGACCAACCACGAAGAAAGATTGATGGGGGACTAAGCTCCACTAGGCTGGGTAAGGGAGAGGGGGATGATAGGTTGTAAAGAGGTGCTAAGCCAAAATGCTTAAGTCCAAGAGAATAATAATTTATTATTATTCCAAAAGTTGTGTAAAAGGATATGTTTTTATCCTAAGTTCTGAAGAAAGATGAAACAAATGAAAACTGGAGTGCATGCAGCTCCAGGAAGACAGGTGTCGACCTGGGTGCATGCAGTTAAAGCTAGAGGGTTAGCTAATTGGGGGTGGGGGGGTTCGCTTCCCATTCTTCCATCCTCCGCCTGAACTCATTTGGCCTCCATCATCGACCTCTGCATTTTATTTTCACACACCCTGAAACCAATAACCCGTGGGATGATCTATGTCTCCTGTGGAACCCGATGCCTTGGTAATCACTTGAGCCCTTCCATGTCTTAGCATTTGGCAGTTGTCGTTTTCGGTGCCCATGCCCATTTTCTGTTGCTTCCATCACCCTTGTGTCAAGTGAGTTCTGATGTTGTTGCGGTCTCCATCACCCAGCTGGAACTGAGTTGAAGTGGTCGAAGAAGCAAGTTGCCAGGCTTGTGAGCAACTCTCTGTCCAGGTGAGAGTGGTGGTTGTGGATTGACGAAGAAGGTTTTAAGTCCTGTGAGAAACTCTCTCCAGGTGAGAGAGTGTGTTGAGGAGGTGATTTCTCCTGGAAGGAGTCTCATAGCTGCTACAAAACTCTGAGAATTCCGGTCCAGCCTGTTGTTGAAGCCCAAGGTAAGGGAGGTGGAGCAACTGATGGACTGTGTGACAGTGAAGGTGTATACTCCTGGGATGGGACAAGAATGTGGGGAATGAGAGTTTGTGAGCAGTGGGCATAAGTGGCTCCTGGGAGAGAATCCTTCCTCTTAAACTGTGTGACTTTCCTATTGGCCTTGCCTATCCTAGGAATCCCTTTCTCGGTGGATTTTAGTCCCAGCTCAGGGGTGACCTACTGCTGAGAGTGATGAGCAGTGTGGTCCAAGGCTGGGACGTTTGTGGAAGGTTTGCACACAGTTGGTGGTTTTACTCCAGTTAAAAGATAAGTATCATTTCCATGCTTAATTATGTATGTTATGCATGTCTGTGATTCTTGAGATGTTATCATGTGTTCCATTGCATGTAGGAATTATTGTCAATTCCATTTGAGTCTCTATGGTAACAATAATTCTGTGTTATTTTTTTTTTAAATTCATTAGAAATGCAT
>ML801070.1:100222-124716 GCA_009831015.1 Picea engelmannii
TATATATATATATATATATATATATATATATATATATATATATATATATATATATATATATATATATATATATATATATATATATATATATATACGTATGTTTCGCAGTGGTGTTGCCCAGCCTGTTGGTGGCCGAGGATGCTACATATTGGTATCATAGCTAGTATGTAGAAGACAAGGTGTTTGGGTAGTGTTTCTCGGTGTTGTTGTTGTTGCCGGGGAACGTTACACAACCCCTGTACTTAAGTATTCAATAATATCAACGAAATATTCATCAACTGCTTGTACTGAAAATAGATGCGCATCAAGGAAGTTGTATTCCAAGCTGGTAGGTTCTTCTCCATTAGTTACCCTTGACAAGAGATCAAGTCTTGCATTTATCTTTCCTGGTTTGACTATCACTTTGAAAACAATTTCTTGGAATAAAAATAACCATTTATAGATCCTCCCCCCCAACACTGGATTATTGACTAGGTATTTGAGGGCATAATGGTCTTTGAACATTTTAAAGTGTTTCCCTAGTAAGTAGTGCATGAACTTATGAAGTGCATATACCATGGCTAGGCGTTCTTTTTATGCGGTGTTGTATTTTTTCTCTAATTCAAACAAGTTTCTTCTTGCAAATGCTATAGGGTGGTCTAATTCCCCTACTCCTGGTTGCACCAGAATTTCTCCAAGTGCTATGGCTGATGCATCTACATGCACATGAAATTTCTTTTCCTAATCTGGGAATACTAGGATAGGTGTTGTGGCCATATTTTCTTTTAAGGTGTCCAAACCTTGTTGATAGTCCTCATTCCATTGAAATATGATATCCTTCTTTAACAGTTTTTCCATTGGTGCAGTAATATACGCATACCCCTTTATAAATTTCCTGTAATAGCCTGTATGTCCCATTGTTTCTCTCGACTGGTGCACTGACTTTGGTGGTGGTAAATTGACAATGACTGCAATCTTAGCATGATCCACTAGTAAACCTTTTTTACACACTATATGTCCCAATAATATTACAAAAGGTGTCCCAAAAATGTATTTCTTGATATTCAATGATATCTGACATTGCCTACATCTTTCTAACATTAGCCTTAATACTTATAAATGATCTTTTAATAGAATATATACAATCTAGTCATCTAGATATACTTGTAGAAATTTATGTATGAATTCCTTAAAAGCAACTATGACTACTCTTTAAAATATGGTTAGTGCATTCTTCAACCCAAATGGCATGACTGTGTATTGGTAGGATCCCCATTCGGTAGAAAAAGTAGTCTTATACCTATCCTCTGGAGCTATTTTGATTTGATGGTAACCTAAGAATTCATCTGTAAATGAATATGCTTCCTGGCCTCCCACATTCTCTAAGAATTCATCTGTAAAATGGGTAGGGAAAGGGTCATGTAAGCAAGCATCATTCAATTTTCTCAAATCTACACAGATCCTTATCCGCCCTTTTTTTATTTTCTTGGACTACTATAGGAATTATCCATTCAGATTCCTCTACTGGTTCTATGATACCAACTTCCAACATTCTGTCAATTTATTCTTTCACTTTCTTCTTATATATTGGATTCGGTCTGTAGGGTCTCTGTTTGACAGGTCTTGCCTTAGGTTTTAGAGGTATCTTCATCTTTCCTAGCTCTCCTGCTATGCCTTTCATCTCTGTAAAGGTCATTGGGAACAGGTCATTGGGAACAGGTCATTGTATTCATGCAATAACTCTGTTATTCTTTCTACTGTTTGTTCATCCCAATAATCTCCAATACTTGCTATTTTGGGATTATCAATTTTCCCAATGTTGACTTTCTTCACTTTGATTGGTGCAACAAATAATTCTGACTCCAGAGTTGGACCTTCCACCTCTCTTTCACCTTCAATTTCTGTAATTTGAATGTTGCGCAGATCATCCTCATCTGGTGCTTTCTCTTCAACATGGTAGCATGACAATAACTCTTTGTCTGTCTGTATATTTTGTTGTTGATACTCTTTCATGATTTCAACCTATGGTTCATTAATAAATGTCACACCTCTTATCTGCTTTAGTGCTGAATCAATGTTGGGGTTCTCATGTTCAAATGAGAAGGTTACTACAAAGTTCTATTGTAGTGATGTCCATTCTGTAGTACCTCTACACATCTCCTGGTCTATATACCAATTCTCTGGGATCCCTTCCAATGTATGGATGAAGTGATGAGGCCATTATTTTGGTGGTGTCATCCTCCATTGTGTCATGCACTTCTCCAAGTGTTCTGCTGGTATTCCTTGTCCATCATACATCTGCATTTTATTTCTCCCTTGTTCTGTGTCGAATCTAATGCACAATATTCATTTACATTGGTACCATTCCTGAATTGTTTCTTTGTGCATACCCCACCATCTTGCAGGTGTATATTTGAGTGTAATATCTAGGGCTGAGAGTCTCTGATTTTATAACACTTCCTCTTCATATTTTGTCAGAAATTCCTCTAAGTCATTTACCCCATGAAAAATGGGAGGTTCTCTTATCTCTATACCAACCCATCTTACTGCACAGTTTATTCTTGCACACCTTCTTGTAGAAACTTCATGTAATCACTGTTGTCAATTATCCAAACCTGTATCTGAGGCAGAAGCACATGATGTGATGTGTCTCTAGCTGAGTACCCCATCTGTAGTTGGGTTAACATAATCTTCTTATCGCGTGGTATTTCTGTACAACTAGTTTATTTCCTCCAGATCTAAGCAAGTGGGTTCTACAAACCTTTCTCCTTCTGAAGGATATAATGGTGCAATGAATCTATATTAACCTGATTCAAACGTCATTTTCCTTTTCTTCAAGTTGATTATGGTCTGGTTATCAAATTCCCAATCCAGTCCAAGAAATGATGGATATGGTGTTGTGCCATCTACTATCTCTATTACTTCAAAATCTGCCATAGTGTGCACTCGATCCAAATCTACTGTCACACCTTTAAGTCTTCCAATTGGTAACACTCTGTGCTGATTTTCTAATTTCAGCTGGATAAGTGAATAGCCTAGTGTGGGTTCTCCCATACATTTCCATGTCTTCTTAGGTAAGACATTTACTTCATATCCTAAATCCAGTATAATATCATCCATATTGAAATCTCCAATGTTGGCATTCAGTCTGAATTCTCTACTTTTCCTTCTTCTTGTATGGAGATGATTGATTGTTTTCTGCTCTAATTTTCCTTCCATCTCCGTGTTACATATTTCTAGAAGATTTTGTGAGATCTTAAAAGATGATGGATCCTTTAATAGCTTAACACATGATTGTAGAAAAGTTTTTTTATTACCTACTTGCTCTAAAGGTTGTGATGCACTGGTGTGGTCCATTGAGGAAGGCTTCTCATACATTGGTGAGTTCTGAGTTTGCTAACCAACTGATGTAGATGCAAAATTTTTCTTGAGAAACTCCTATCTTTACTCCTATCTCCTCAAAATTATAGCAATTTGATCATGGGATCATATCCCGCCATTTTGAACTGTGTTGAACTACTACCTCCATGCAGTGTATATATTTGACTATTACTTCCTGAAATGGATCCTCCAGTTGCTGCTCCTTGTTTAGATTTGTTTCCTGCTCTCTTTCTTCCACTAAAATTCAGTTGTCTAAATGGTGGTGTTCTTTCTGGTGTACTATTCACACATGGGGTTATAGGTTTCGCACTGACGTTGATCTGGATTGGAGTGCTGCCTTCTATTCCTTCCCTTGGACCTCCTGTTTTCCTTTCATATGTTGCCCACAGGATTTCTTCAATATTCTCCATAGCCTGAAGATCCTCTACCTCTTCTTCATCACTTGCCAAGCCCTCTCTATCGGCTATGACTCTCTTCTTATTATTCATATTATATTGGTAGGGTACTCCATTGCATGTCTTTCCATCTATTTCCATTATCCGCTTTATCTGGTCTTCCTCCTTCATGATTAGGTACATGGCATCCTTCTTCTTTCCCTTATCCATTTCTTCCTCCATTTCTCCACCTCTTGTCAGTGCTTCCCCCCTTCCCCCATGCATGCAGAGAAGTTTAGCCATCTGATTCCATGGTCATCACACATTTGTTATATAATACAATCTTGATTGAATTATACAACGATCTGATATACCTACCTCTGGGTCCTTTTAGAAAATCCTTCTCTATTTCACTGTAAGACTTCGCGGTATCTACTACAAATTCAGTGATAAACCATGGAACAATACTGTCTAACTAGAAATTTATTGCGTGTGTAAATTTGTTGTTATCTTGTTGTAACTGTGCGATCTCCACAAGATTCCACTCCAGCTGTCTGATTCAATTTTTTGGGTGGTTGGATTTTAACCTCAATATCCACTCATACAAGAAATGCGAGAAATCACAGAAAAATACCTCAAGCAAGTCGCTAAACACGTATTTGTCAAGATATTTTCATGGTGTTAACTTAGGGTTTATGTTATCCTTCTTCACAAACTCAAGTTCCTTTGTTTTCAATCATCTTTCGATCTCCACCTTCGTTGGATTCCATGGCCTAAACATTCCTTTTTGTATCTTCATTCTGCGCATGCTTCTTCTACGAATCCTTTCCACTAAATCCCATGTAGTTCTAGCCGACAATGGAACCATTTGTTGGGTTTCTATCTCTCATCCACTTCTTGGTCTGACCTGGGTTCAGATCTGATGAAGGTTCCAACAAAACCCTCTAAAACCATCGGCTCTCTTGGTAAGCCAGAAGGCAACACGGTGCACCAAGTGCACGTCGTAGTCTCAACCGAGATAGCTTTATGGGTGACTACAATGCTCAAGTTCTTGCAGTCTAGGAAAGAGTGGGGATCTAGGGATGTATTTTATTTTCTTCATGCATTAATCATGTTATTCATTCAAGTATTACTAGGATTCATTCACATTCAGGCTCATGCATGCATTCTAGTGTATGTATCTTAAACATTCATTCATAAACCTTGACATAAATTAAACATGAAAGAAACATCACAAATAACACATGTTTTACCATGGTTCACCCCCTCCTGGGATACGTCCACAAAGATTTGGCTTCTCTGCTCTTTTATTTAGTTTTCCACACGATATGGTGTTGTACGCATTAAATATCCCATCATACAAGTACTGTGAGGTTAAGGAACCTCTGTGAGGTGGACTAGATCACACCAGGCTCCTCCACCTATGACCTAACCCTCAAAATCTAACTACTTGACTGTTCTACATCTCAACAACTTTCACAAATATCAACAATTATCAACTTAGAATTGCCAAAGAACAACTGAATTCAACTATAATCATCAAACAACAACTAGCCTAGACCTCCTAGGTCTTTATTTATACTATTTTTCAGGATTATAGTTGTTACATTCTTTATCAAAAACCCTAACCCTAACATATTTAGACTTGCCTAACTTCTCTCCTTGCATGCTGCTCCTCTTGCCTTCTTCTTCTCCTCACACATGTTGCTTTTCCTACCGTCTATTCTTCTCCAAAATTAGGCCTTTCCTTCCAAAATTAAGTCTTTCCTCAAAATAGGCCTGCGCCCAACATGTGTATCGATGGTCAAGGAATGATGGGTGTCGATGCATCAGTGCCCATAAAATTATCGATGCCGATACACTAGAAAGTAGAAAAAGGAAATGTCAAAGTGTTGGATCTTGCGTATCATTGACATAGAGAGGATGGTCGTTGGCGTGTCTATGACGAAATCACTAACTCATCTATATCAACTGTATCATTGAGGAAACTATTAACCCATCGATATAGCTTGAATCAATGGTTAGATGTTAGAATTTTTTTTAAGTGAAAGTTTGAGAAAGTATATCGGTGAAGAAACACCCAAGTCTTCGATATGGGCTGTATCGGAAGAGGAAGAAGGATGTTTGTAGATACAACCTATATCAACAAGGGAAAGAGGATGCTAATTGTTATGAAGTGTATCAAAAAAAGAAAGAGGAAGCTCGCCAACAGACAATGTATCAACGAGCCATAGTCTTCTTTAAAATCATTAAAATGGTAAAGTATGGAGAGTGAGACGAGAGACTTGTTCTCTTCCATTTGCATGAGAGAGTCTGAGAGGCTCTCAAGTAGAAAATTTTAGTAGGGGGGGCCAATTTATTCTCTTGTAGTAAAGGTGAAAGAAGAAATTAGGGAGGGTGTTTTGCTAGCACAAAAAATGGCGACACACTGGGCGAAGCCACAAATCTCTGCTAGTCTTCCCTAACTTATGAGAAAAAAATGTAGAGGGTCATATAATTACTTTTAAGATAAGAAATTATGGAATTAGTGTCCAACAATTACCTGAAATATTCCATTGTGGTGGGATCACTAGTGATGATTGCATGTTGTCTATCAAAGATCTTCTATTGTAATAAGAGAATGAATTATGGTGAGATTTATATCCTTAAACTGTGTCGACAATTCAGGTTGATATCTCCATCATGGGGCTGCTATAGGTTTGGGATATAAAATATTTTCACTAGGTGTGTATATATTATCTCTCAGGTGTTTCTCCACTACCAACAAGCATCCACAGTCCCGATGGAGTCACCACAACGTCAAATACCTTACTCCACTGCCAACGATATTCCATAGCCTCGGCAAAGATATTTGCATGTCCCCTAGTTTGGTCAAGCTTTCTTTTCCATTATTTCCTGGTTTATTTAGTGCATGCTTAGTATCCAGTGGATGGGGAAAGCAATGGAAATTTTTAGCCTTATAGGGGATGACTACCAACTATTGATATTTTCTTTGTATATTTGCTACACTTGGCTAAATAAGGTTATCCATTTTTATTTTCATCCTTTATACTTTGACAATTCACCTTTCATCTGTGCAACTACTCAGTGTGTGGGTGGTTCCCTCGTTACATATGATCTACTCGCCAACCAACATGCAAGAATAACCATTGATTAACCACTATTAGGACATGGTTTGAATGCTATCACAATATTCCAAAATAGTTTTTATTCATGCTTGAACATAGACCCCTAGTTCAACTCATGAGATAGAAAAGAGATGTAAGATGATTTGAGCCTATTTCCAGTGCAAAGGTGCTACCTTTATGAGAAAAACGAAGGTGATATATCTACACGTCATCAAATGTAATCAGGAATAATAAGACAAAAAGAAGTTAGAGAATGAACTCCCTCCAGGGGAAAAGATGACGAGGAATGAAAGAGAGAAGTTGTATTCATAATTACAAGACAAACTCGGCCCAAAACTTGCTACAATTTAAAAAAAATGAAAATGATGATTAAAGATAAGCAATTAACAATAAAGGGTATATGGAAGAAGAGATCAAGAGTGTCAATGTTTCTA
Source organism: Picea engelmannii (assembly GCA_009831015.1). NCBI lineage: Eukaryota > Viridiplantae > Streptophyta > Pinopsida > Pinales > Pinaceae > Picea > Picea engelmannii. The sequence continues at coordinate 107,519 of ML801070.1, forward strand.
ACAGCTTTAAGAATTTTTATGCATCCTAACACAACAAGTAGTTTGCAGCCTCTTGAAAAGACTAATCCATGTGAAAGCCTATACATGTATCATTTCATCCAAATGGGCTTCGGTACTAGAATATTTTCTCTATCCTTGTGATATATTGGTTTTTCAAAATTTGTGCTCATACTCTGGATTTATCCAAGTTTTGAAACTCATTCTACAATGTATCATGCTCATCTCACCATAGTTCCAAATTAGGTGCATGATACCAACTAGAAACTTGTACCTACATGGACAAACCATTCAAGACATGAAGTTGATTTCATCCTAACATTATGACAATTGAAAGGGATTAAAAAAATCATGTGCATAAAATAAAACATGCTAGAATTCCAAACACAGGTTCATGAATAAAGTCCCCAAGTGACGTGTCTCATGATAATGTCAAACTTTTCAAAGTTATTTGTCTTCCTCGAGCCATGTCCTTCTCTTTAGGAGAGAAAAAAATTCCACAATTGAGATTTGCATACAATTGAAAAGTAAATAACATCAATAAAACTAGCGATCACTAATGCAAATTGATTTGTTAGCCATTTTCGAACATGCATGTTTAACCGGTTAGAAAATTTTACCAAAAGTAATGTTGAATAAGAAAATTCTCTCCTGAAAAAACATGTTTGCAGATATCTCACAACATAAACTAGAACTAAAGCATGTATCTGGGCTGAATACACGAGGAACCGTAACTATTGGGACATATTAAATTGGATTCTAAATCTTACCAGTTTTCTGTGGCTAATATCTCAATATAAAGGTGGAGTCAAATTAGTTTGGATACTCATCTCTTGAGTGGAAGTTCCCTTTTGATCATCAAAATGGCTCTGATTGTAATGACCATCAATTCTTTCCTAGCTGTGAATGCTCATCAAACAACTGTTGTTAGCACTCCTTCAATTTTCATCTCCTTGAAACCATTTTGTATATCACATATGGTGTGATTCTAATAAGTTCAATATCTGAAATCAAGGTAAGCGTCCACATCAAAAATGTAAATGAAAATGAAAAAATAAGGTTGCGTTTGAAACTTTTCCTCTCGAAACTTCCCTAAGCATGGGATTGCAAACCAATAGGTGGTATTTATGCAAGAGGACGTGTAGTATGTTGTATGATTCATGTTTTGTGTGTTTGGATGAGTTTTGAAAGATTATTCTCGACGAGTCTTCCCAAAAATTTGTAGACCAACGCCTTGAAGGGATCCGTTGAGAGTTTCATGACTTGGCTCAGATGTACCTGCCATTAAAAAGTTGAAAATTTCAATTCTAAAAGAAACAAAACATCATAATGTGAAATCCCCAATGATATCAAGATAAAGGAAAGAAAATCAATGAACTTTATGAGCAAACCAAAACAATATTGTTTCTAGATAAAATCAAGGAAAACCATTAAATCAAGCAAATCAAAATATTGCATATGATTATTCGAAGAGTAGATCAATAGAAAAGGAATTCAGATAAAGAAGCTTAGATCTCAATCAAGAGAGCTTCAAAAGACACCTTCAAACTTCAATAAGCATGGAATCATTGTAAGTCACAATACCAAGGTTATTAAAGGAATCTGTCTGATATGAAAAAACCTATGTAGGTCTTCTGAGATCTAGTTTTCTGAAGATTGATATTTACAATGACAATGTTTTGAGAAATGGTCTACCTTAGAATGAACCATGTATAATGATAAAAAATGAATCTCATCCACTTGAGCTCACAGGACCAAGGACATATGTCTATGTTGTAACCCAAGATGATAGGAAAAGTATTTTACCTCAAAATTCAGACTTAGGAACTTATGGTGCAACAAACATCATTAAAATGTTTGTGTGTGTGTACTCTGTAACCCTCAATATTTCCAAGATACTCAAAATAGTCAAGGGGAAACTGACACTTGATGTTCTACTACTAGAGATACATGCTAGAGATGAAATACACTATTTATTTTCCCAATAAATGAAAACAACCTTTATGAGTGGGGAAGGAATATATGTACCAAAAGTATCAGGCATAACCTCCTCATAGAGAACCAAACACTTGGTGATTATACTCAACATACACCATTATGATAAAGATAAGGTACAATGATCACAATCTGTTATAGGATTTTGAATTTATTCTGAAGAAATCGATGATCTACCTTTTACATACTTTAAATCAGATCATCATAAAGGACTTTAAGTCTATAGGAAAACATACATGTTGAGAAAGGTTTATAACCAAATTTTAGCTCACCAGTCTTTGTTTCAAGAACCAAGAGAATGGACCCATGATATTGCAACATCAATTTGTCGGTCTGTAAGATTTTGTGAGAAGCATAGCCATCAAAATATTGATCAATAGGGATTTCAAAGCCATTTTTGATTATGAACAACAGGGCCATGGACATGATATGATTCATTTCCAAGGACCTTAATGAAATTTCTCCAATGTAATCATCGAAGGAACTCCAGTCCGTTCAGTGGAAATATTTTAGAAAGGATTCCTCCAACCAATTTTCCATTTTCCCCAAGATGTAAACTATTCTACAACAAATTCTTTCAACAGCTTAGGATAGTAAGTTGTCCAATTGTCAACGTTAGAGTGAATTCCACCGCAGTAGATGAATCTTCCATTTGAACTTCTCAAATAATTTCTGCACATGGTTTCCTCATGAAGATGAAGGAAAACCAAAGTGTCATTTCGTGAAGAGACGTGACCCTTCATTAGTAATTATTAATTATTCATTTATTGATCATTCATTTATATTCATATATTATATTATATTTATATTTATGTTTTTTATAGTTATACTTTTTTTCTGAATAATACTACATTGACAAAATGCCCAAATTTTTAATAGTTAAAATTGTGTAGTAATTTCACAACATGTGTGCAAGAAGCAAGGTTTTGTTGCAAAATGTCCACTCTATTTTTGTTCTGTTCTGGTACGACAACAAGGGTTAGGGTTTTGAGGGTTCCTATTAAAAAGGGTTTTCCCCATGCTATAACTCTTGGATATACCAACGAGGTCCATCAATATTACTCGATCTAATATCTCAGGGATCTAACCAAGGAATGATGTCTCCACTTAGTGAACCTATGACATAACACGTGTGTTCATGGGATATTAAAGAATACCCCTAATTTCACAAGATATTGAAAAATATATCCCAAAATCCTTTTTTTGAACCCCCCTCCCAATACATCTTTCCTATTAAAAAACCCCAATTTTTACTAGATATCCTCTATTTTTACCAGATGCTACCTTTTTTACCCCCCAATACTTATAAATTCCCCCATACCTTGCACACCCCCCCAATACCTATAATATATTAACTCTATTTTTCACAATTTTAAAACCCCCTTTATGAATGAACGTGATGATATATTGGTCAACAAGGTGAAGCCCTTGTGAACTAAGGAGGCTCGATTGTACCCTTAGTTGTACTACCTGATTACCCAGGTACAACATAGTATTCTTCCCAAGTGTTTTTCTGGGTGCCACTATAACAGTCAGGCGGTCGAGTGGATGATCTATAGATGGTTTCAGGAGACCTATGGGATTCTCTATATACCATAGGGCACGTGAGAGTGGATGGCTATTTATAGGTGTTGTCTGATGCGATACTACTTGAAGGGATACCAATAAGGGTTACATACGTTTCCAACTAGGTGAAGCAAAGTTTCGAGTAACCACATGAAACCATTTGTATTTCTTGTGTGTATGCTTCCCCAACCACAATTTTACCCACTGAACATTAGATCATTGTTCTTTAAAGATGTTGACAATACACATCTCTAGCCTGAAATTTTTTTGTCTAAAAAATGCAGAGGAATGCTCTCTAACATCACTTGTAAGGTACCATATGTTAATATGCAGAGAAGAAATAAGTTTGTTATAACAACTGTTAACAAAAAGAGAAAAAGTGAGAGCATAATGACACAATTGATTCCAAAAATGATACCTTTATTATCTCGATAGCCAAGTTCACATTCCTCTTCAAGGGGAAAACCTCAAGCAGAGAAAAGCTCAAGTACTAAATACTTCTCAAGATTTTTTTTTTCCATGCTTTCTACCCCTATTTATACTATTTCTATCTTCTAGAAAACATTCTAGAGGAAGATCTTTCTAGAAGAAGAACCTTCTATTAAGTCTTCTTACATTAGACGTGTTCATATTATCACATAGGCCTTATTTACCAATGTTGGCCTTTATTACATAGAAAAACATATTATGCTATTCACTTGAGGGGTTAGGGAGGTTAGGACCCTAAAAATGTCATGGACCCATAAATCCTTAACAATAAACCCATCATTGATTGTATCAAGATTATCCCAACTACTTTATGATTGAGTCAAGATTAAACCAAAATTCTCCTCTTTAAATTTGACTTGGGATAACCACATACCTCACTCAATGTTTATTAACAAGGTATCCTGTAATACAACATGCCCCCTATCACCTAAGTCTACATCTAGACTTTACACAAGTGAACCATCAAACCAGGATACACGTGCCTAAATAGGTCTTACAACCATATACCCATTTACATATGTGATAAAATCTAACTCCATAAAAATACTTACAATTGTATGCCCGAGCATGTGATGCTATGAAACATCAACTTGTTTAATTTCCAACATCCCTCTTTCTACAAATACAATTATAAAGACCAAACGCTTCTCAAGAAAGTACTTATCTTACCATTGTATTTTATGGATCTCAAAGAGCTCATTGGCCTCCACATGGCCCTCTTTGTGATGATATAATAGATGTATTCTAATATTCTCTTCATGGCTCCCAATAATAGAAAATAGATATAGTCCTATGAATAATAATCTCATGCTAATACTATAGATATGAAAATATCCACTGTATATATAGACCTTGACATCATCATACCACACATGATCTACCACCAACTTAAGACATTCAAGCTTTAAATATGATAGATCCTTCAAATCTCTACTTGATCTCAGTATGCCCATGAATTCAAGTGGTATATCTATCCATCTACCCACAAATACATGCTTCTACATGCATGTTCCAATCTAAATACACAGGCTTCAAGCTTGACCTCCATTTCAAGTCTTGTCATGCTTGTCATTTTCTTGCAACAAGTTTTCAATCTACACAAGCTCCCACTCAAACCAAGAGTCGATAAAATAAGTTGTCCTTAACACCTTGGATCCGAGGTGATCAAGATATGATACCAAATGAAAGGAAGAAGAGGTGAGGAATACACTGTTGGGAATTTGGTTGTCATTGATGTCAACCTTGAGAAATAGGTGAAGTATCATTGATTGATTGGTTTGAAAAGCATTGTCAATATTGGACATAATGTTATGAAGGTTGGACATAATGTTATGAAGATGACGTGAATGTCAAGCATTGCGAATATTGGACATAATGTTATGAAGGTGACTTGACTATCAGTAGAAAGATAATATTGACTAATATATTGTGTGATCTTAATACACTCATCCTATATTGTATAATGTTGAGATTGTGTCATTAACATCCATGCACAAAAGAAGAAATTGTGAAAAAATTGTGAAGAAATTGTCCAGATAAAAAGGGTAAATGGCTAATCCAATATGGATCCATTCAAATCACAAATAAAGAAGTTAATAAGACATGGTTCGTTAAAAGTGATTCAGAAAATATCAATTGAAGAAGAGTCTAGAGATGAGACAAAATGTCAATGGTGGATGTTTGGTGAGGAAGCATTGACACCATCGAGTCACAAGTTGAGTCGATTCAAACAACAATAAGGTTGACTATCTAAAAGTCGATCAACTGCAAGACTAGTCGACCAACTGCAAGCCCGCAAATTGGCGGAAGTTGGAGAAGACAAGTTAATTGATTTCAAGATGATTCGAAGACAAGTCGATCAATTTCAAGATGAGTCGAAGACAATTCGACCAACCGAAGGTCAAAGTCGAAGGAAAATTGAGTAGGGAAATACAAGTTGGCCAAAGCAAGTCGAGACAACCAAAGTCAAATTTCTCACATCAGTTTTCTTCCAAGTCGAGTCGGTCCAAGAAAGAAGTAACCTAAAGTTCGAAGTCGAAGCAAACTTAAACACAATGTCAGTCGAGGTTGAAGCAACATGGGTCGACTAGAATTGAAATGCTCAAGTCAAAATTTCTCCTAGTTGAGTCAACAAAAAATATGTTTGTCGGTCGAATGAGGAAGAAAATATGAAAAAGGGTGAGACCAAGTAAAATATTTAGTGACTAGCATCTGAGAGGGAACTGATTTTAATATAACCATCAAGTAAAATATTTACAAGTTGAGTTTAAATAATCACCAACAACAGAGATATGTGGAGGTCGATTTAGCCATTCACGAAAAGGTAATATGTACTGAAGTTGATTTGGCATTCGACGATGAAAGGAAAAACTTGACAAGTTTCCTTCAAAGAACCACATGTATTGGGCACCTCACACACTTTCTCAAGAAATTTCCCACTTGTCAATTAATTGGGAATGCTATTCAAAACACCCATGTCGTAGAATTTTAAAATTCATTTCCATCACTCCAGAATCTTCATATGAAAATCACTATCTAAATTGGTGTACGCAAATCAATTAATAAAAGTTACCATTTGTGTTAATTAAATGAAGGGGCACAATGTTTCATTCCAAAAGAACACATTGTTTCAAAGTGGCACTCTTTGGAGGAATATATAAGTAAAGGAATATGAAGGGAAGAATGTGTCTTAATGGATATATATATATATATATATATAATGGATTGAATGAAAGTTCATTCTATCAGGTTGGTGCCTGTTTACAAGCTTAGTCTTGTCATGCGGATTGGATTCCTCACATCTCAGTTGGATTTGAGATCAACAAGTTGGGTCTTGTTATGAGGTTTGGATTCCTCATTTCTCAGTTGGTTTTGAGAAGTAGAGGCCGAGTCTTGTATCATAGAGTTGGATCTCTCATATTTAGTTAAAGTTGAAGATATTAAAGAATTGATTTTATATGTATTCATTCTATTTAAATAAATAAAAGAATGATATTGTATCTATTTCATACAATTTGTGTTATACATGTTTATAAATAATTAATTGAACTGCATATATATTATTCAGTTAATTTAGTTAATATATGAAAGTGTGAAAAGTAGAAAAAAGTTCCACACACCGATTCACTCCCCCCTCTCAGTGTCAGTGTGTGTTTTCAACAATTGGTATCAGAGCCGGTTTCTTCACTACAATGTAACCACTCAATTGTTCTGAAGAGAAAAATTTGTATCAGAGCAAGGTCTCTTCAAGGAAAAACAATCTAATCACTAGAAGGAAGATCATACTAAACACACAAATGGATGAACAAATGACTCTCTCCACAAATGAAGCTCTTTTATTTGATGGAATAGACTACTCTTCATGGAGGAAAATTATAAAAATACATCTGAAGTCAAGAGGATATGGAGTTTTAGACTCAATAGTAAGTAAGCCTTGGTACTTAACTACCTCAACTAAAAAATACAAAACTACAAAAGAAGCAAAGAGAAGATGCAGAAGCAAAGAGAAGCATTTCAATGGCATTAAAAGCAATCTAGAATGGACTGTCAGACCGAATCAAAGAAAATATGGGACATTGCACCTCTGCTAAATTATTATGGCTCTAGTTAGAGAGTTCTTATTAGAGTAAAGTACAAAACATAGAAAAATAAGACAATACCATCAAGGAATTGATGCAATCCCCAACCATCAATAAAGAAGACAACTCAAACAAGGAATTGATGCAATGCCCAGTCATCAATAAATAAGACAACTCAAACAAGGAATTGATGCAATCCCCAATCATCAAAGAAGAAGACTACTCAAACAAGGAATTGATGCAATCCCTAGTTATCAATGAAGAAGACAACTCCATCAAGGAATTGATGCATACCTTAGTAATCAATGAAGAAAAAATACCGAATCTTAAGACTGATTTTATAGCTGCATTAGAAGAGGTTTGTATGGAACCAAGAAATGGTATATATATTGAAGTTCGTGTGGAGGCTCTTGAAAATCTTGAATACGCAACTATGTGCACTCTAGAAGAGTTGGAGAAACTTCAAAAGAAAGATATGTTGATACTACAACAATTAGATCAATCTAACAACCATGAAGAGCAAGAACAAAAGATTTAGCTAGAAGACAAAGAAGAAGAGATCAATAGATTAATGACTAAAGTTGTTGATCTAACAAAAGAACTAAATGAGTTGAAGGCATATGACAAACTCAATAAATGCACATAAGAATTAGAAGAAACAAAAGAAATGGTCAACAGTCGAAAGAATCAACTTGAAGAAGCTAAGGAAAGTGAAGAAACCCTTAAGATCCAGTTGACTAAAAAGGAAGAATCGTGCCACATGCTGGAATTGGAAGTCACCAACCTCAAAAGGATTCATCTAGAAAACAAGGAAGAAATCAAAATATTGAAGACTGAAGTTGTTGATCTAACAAAATAAATAGAAGAGTTGCAGACACATGAAAAAACCGATAAATGCATAGAAGTCTTGGATGAGACAAAAGGAATAGTCATCAGTCTAAAGAATCGACTTGAAGAAGCTAAGGAAATAGAAGAAGAATTGAAGACCCAATTGACTAAAAAGGAACAAACATGTCACATGTTGGAATTGGAAGTTATCAACCTCAAAAAGAAGAATGAAAAGACAAAAGTAGCTGTCAAACTACAAAATAGCTCAACCATCTTGGGTAAGAACTGGAACAGTCAAAGACCAATCGATGACAAAACTGGTCTTGGGTACAATAAGAAAGAAGAAGGTGGCATTGAGTGGAACACCATTCAAAAACATGAGAAAGGATTATCCTCCTCAAAAAGAAAAAGTGCAATCACAAACCAAATACAAACCATGAACTTTGTTAAAGGAGGAAGCTATAAAAGTAAAAAACAAGAAACATATCAAAATAAAGACTTCTCATGTCACAACATACTCGAGTATGGAAACAACTTCAATGGTTATTTCTTTTCTTGTAAAAACTTTGGTCACAAAGCATTGGAATGCAAGAGTCCTGAAAACAAAAATTCAGGAAGGTCCAATAACTTAATGAGATGTTGGATATGCAATTATGTTGGGCACACAACAAATTTTTTTCATACCATGAGATGCTACAACTGTGATAAGTTTGGGCACAAATCCCAAGTTTGCAGGAAATCAAGAAGACAACCCATGAAAAATAATCCATACAAGTTAGGAAGGAACTCTAATGAACTTTAGAAGAAAAGAAGAGAGGATAAATCTCAAAGGAAAAATGTAGAAAATAAAAGTTCATCAAACAAAGTGCCTTATGGAAATATATGGAGAAGAAAATCTGAAGCATAAAGAAAGAAAGATGATGAATATCTTGCACCTAAAAATGAAGAAATTGATAACAATAAACTGATGGATGAAACTCCTAATAAAGAATGTGAAATTCAGAGCTTTGCATATGAAGAGGAACAATCTCAAGGAAGAAGAATTTCTAAAGAAGATGATGAAGAAGATTATGGTGCACAAAACATTGGTGATGATGATGAAATCTCAAAAGAAATTAAGTCTGTAGAATAGTGTGATGAATAAAACAAATAATATCTAATGAAAAAAACAACAAAAGGAGTTCAAAATATATAAAGATAGAGTATGAACATAGAAAAGTTATTAATGATATGAAAGAACAATAAATATCTCTTGGAATAAAATAACTAAATAATATCAAGAAGAAGAAGAAATAGATCAAGAAGATCAATAAGCTTCACACTCTTGTCCGTTATAACAAAGGAGAAGACAATAAAACCCTATTTGAACACAAAATTCCCAAGATATTGAGATAACAATTGGCACATTCACATGGGGAGAAAAGCAATAAAAGTTTTCTTTCCTTTGTTATTGATGTCAAAAGATGATAGATAAACAATAAAAACGAAGTCCAAAATAAATGGGACAAAGATAGGGGGAGAATCACCTCAAGGGGAGATTCACCTCAAGGGGAGCATCATCTTAAAGGGATAAGATAAATGTTCCCTTTGTCATTGTTGTCAAAGGGGGAGAAATAAAGAGTAAAACAAAGTCAGCTCAAAGGACTCAAAATACATAATACATTTCACAAGGGAAGTAATATTGTTTTACTAAGGTTGCCATCAATAACAAAGGGGGAGATTGTTGGAAATTTGGTTGTCATTGATGTCAACCTTGATAAATAGGTGAAGTATCATTGATTGATTGGTTTGAGAAGCATTTTCAATATTGGACATATTATTATGAAGGTGACTTGAATGTCAAGCACTGTCAATATTGGACATAATGTTTTGAAGGTTGGACATAATGTTATGAAGGTGACTTGAATGTCAAGCATTGTCAATATTGGACATATTGTTATGAAGTTGACTTGAATATCGGTAGAAATATAATATTGACTAATATATTGTATGAGCTTGATACACTCATCCTATATTGTATAAGGTTGAGATTATGTCATTAACATCCATGCACAAAAGAAGAAACCGCGAAGAAACTGTCTAGATAAAAAAGGTAAGTGGATAATCCAATATGGATCCATACAAATCACAAATAAAGAAGTTAATAAGACATGGTTCATTAAAAGTGATTCATAAAATCTCAATTGAAGAAGAGTCTAGAGATGAGACAGAATGTCAATGGTGGATGTTTGGTGAGGAATCATTGACACCATCAAGTCACAAGTCGAGACGATTCAAACAACAATAAGGTCGATTATTTGAAGACAATGGGGGAACCGATTTTAATATAACCATCATGTAAAATGTTTACAAGTTGAGTTTAAATAATCACTAACAAAGGAGATATGTGGAGGTCGATTTAGACATTCACAAAAAGGTAATATGTACTGAAGTTGATCTCACATTCGATGACGAAAGGAAAATCTGGGTAAGTTTCCTTCAAGGATCCGCCTGTACCAGTCACCTCACACACTTTCTGGAGAAATTTCCTATGCGTCGACTAATTGGGAATGTTATTAAAAAAACCCATGTCGTGGAATTTTAAAATTCGTTTCCATCACTCCAAAATTTTCATAAAAAAATCATTGTCTAAATTGGTGTACATAAATCTATTAATAAAAGTTACCATTTGTGTTAATTAAATGAAGGGGTGCAATGTTTCATTCCAAAATGACACATTGTTTCAAAGTGGAACCCTATGGAGGAATATATAAGTTTCAAAGTGGAACCCTTTGGAGGAATATATAAGTAAAGGAATATGAAGGGAAGAATGTGTCTTGGTGGATATATATATAATGGATTGAATGAAAGTTCATTCTATCAGGTTGGTGCCTGTTTACAAGTTGAGTCTTGTCATGAGGATTGGATTCCTCACATCTCAGTTGGATATGAGATCAACAAGTTGGGTCTTATTATGAGGGTTGGATTCCTCATTTATCAGTTGGATACGAGAAGTACATGCCGAGTCTTGTATCAGAGAGTTGGATCTCTCATATTCAATTAAATTTGAAGATATTAAAGAATTGATTTTATATGTATTCATTCAAGTTAAATAAATAAAAGAATGATATTGTATCTACTTCATACAGTTTGTGTTATACATGTTTATGAATAATTAATTGAACTGCATATATATTATTCAGTTAATTTAGTTAATTTATTAAAGTGTGAAAAGTAGCCAAAATTTCCACACACTGATTCACCCCCCCCTCTTAGTGTTAGTGTGTGTTTTCAACATACACTTCCTACACTAGTATGCGAGAGAAGAATGTGAAAAAACTTAGAACGAGACAATTGCAAACAAATCTAAGAAACAACTAACCATTAAACAATACAATTTTCTAGGGAAAACCCTTTTGGGAGAAAAAAAACACACTCTAAAGCATGCTCAATGTATTTTTCAACAACTAAATGGTTTCAATGCATCACAAAATCTTCATGCTCTCAACAAGAGTGTTGAGCAGTGAGCTCCTTCGTGCTTTGCTCCTTAGACTAAATCAGTCCTACACTACGCACTCCAAGACTAAATTAGCCACCCATGCCTATACCATGAGGAAACTTACAATATAGTATCCTAAGCCATTAGATATGCTTCATCATATGAAATATCATGGGTTACCCAATACCATGGGCCCATAAACCCTGAATGGTAAACCCATAATTGATTGTATCAAGGTCATCCTAACTACTCTAGGACCAAGTCAAGATTAATCCAACAAGAGTTGTATGATTAAACACAATTTTTTTTGTTCTTATGGGTCCCTTGACCTTCAAATGCTTGTCCTTGCACCGTGCACAATATTGACACAAACTGAAAGAGAAAATGTTTTAAAACTGTTAATGTGAAGCTTCAATATTACCTAAAGGGATAGCTTTATACGTGACTCAACAAATCACTACTACAATCAATGTGTGAATGCCTCAAGTTTGTACCTTAATAAAGGTTATTGTCAATTGATCATCAATACCAAAACAATTTCAGTTTAGTCCATGAGATGGTAAAACTGCATACCTTTTCTAAGATTCTTGACATTCTTAAGAACAAAGTAATCTTGTTTGAGTAAAAATCTTCCTAGGGTCCCTGAGTCCATCATTTATGGGCTTGATCATACCCAATGCCATGGTTCCATTAATAATAAAAACAATAAAACACAAAACTTGGACACCATTCAAATTATTTTCTATGTACACCATAAACCACTACCCATAAGCCAAAATTCAATTGTTGCTACATTTTGCTACTTTTTTTTAAAAGTTGAGCAATGAAGAAATTTGGATCTTACCTTCATCCAAAGTTAAGACAATTGAAAAGACAAACATGCTGAGAGTTCTAAAAAAATGCCTATGTGATTCCCACCCACAATCCTCTAACTATCAATAGTAGGACCAAATTACACCCATGCAAATATTTAAAACATAAATCCTAATGCCAAGAGCCTAGGATATGGACAACACAAAACCTAAAACTAAACCCAACAATATGTGTCAAACACAATTGGAGAACACCAATTTCAAGGGAAATTTGGTATTTTAAAGCTACTTTTTAGAGTTAAGAAACAAATAATGATAGGGGTTAGCTAATTCATTGTAGGATTTTGAGGGAAGCAAAGAATCAACACTCCAATTCCATTTGGGCATAGGAAATTACTGCACTTTTCTTCCTTACAAAATACACAGCTTGTTTCTTTTTCGATCTTAGTGACTCACTCTTTGAAAATTATGTGAATTTGTTTCTTCACAATTTGGGGCACGTTGAATTCTGTTGAGATTGTGGTAATTTAATTTGTTTGGTTTCAAACCTTGGTAGTTGGGGTTTGCCTCGAAAAAATCATCCTCTCTTCGTTTCCCTTATATGATTAAATTCCACATTGGGTTTTCCTAAAAAATCCGTGATAAATCCACAACTCATTAATTCTCCAATGTGGGTTGTCCTTAGTTTGTTTAAATCCATGTGGGTTTTCCCAAAATTACATTTAAATTATTATTGAAAATATTGATCTGACTTCATAAATAATGAGTTAATTTGTGGGAGGAAATGTTAGTTTTACAAATGAATGTCTAGGGTTCAAGCCCTTGAAGTACCAAGGCCTTGGGACCTGTTGTAACATAAAATGTTCAAGTCAAAAGACTTTTGACTTTTAAGTCATCTTGCTAGAAACCCATCTATTTATTGGCTTCTTTGGTTGAATAAATACTCATTTTGACTTCTTCATCAAGTCAAAATCCTTGGTCAAATTGCCCAGTTTTATGTTACCAAATTTTAGTAAATGAATGAGTCAATTTGTGGGAGGAAATGTTAGTTTTACAAATGAATGTCTAGAGTTGAAGCCCTTGAAGTACCAAGGCCTTGGGACCTGTTGTAACATAAAATGTTCAAGTCAAAAGAATTTTGACTTTTAATTCATCTTGCTAAAAACCCATCCATTTATTGGCTTCTTTGGTTGAATAAATACTCATTTTGACTTCTTCATCAAGTCAAAATCCTTGGTCAAATTGCCCAGTTTTATGTTACCAAATTTTATCTAGTGAGTCTTTGCATTTATGATCTAAAACTGCCCAATTTTATGTTACCAATTTTTAGCTAGTGAGTCTTTGCATTTATGATCTAAAACAACCCAGTTTTATGTTACCAAATTTTAGCTAGTGAGTCTTTGCATTTATGATCTAAAACTTGTGAAATCCTTGGTCAAATTTATGTTACCAAATTTTATCTAGTGAGTCTTTACATTTATGATCTAAAACTGCCCAGTTTTATGTTACTAAATTTTAACTAGTGAGTCTTTGCATTTATGATCTAAAACTTGTGAAATCCTTGGTCAAATTTATGTTACCAAATTTTATCTAGTGAGTCTTTGCATTTATGATCTAAAACTAGTGAAATCCTTGGTCAAATTTATGTTACCAAATTTTATCTAGTAAGTCTTTGCATTTATGATCTAAAACTACCCAGTTTTATGTTACCAAATTTTATCTAATGTCTCTTTGCATTTAGCATTTATGATCTAACTAGATAAAATTTATGCTACCAAATTTTATCTAGTGAGTTTTGAGTTTATTATCTAAAACTTGTTTGTGAGTTTAGTGATCTAAAACTACCCAATTTGATGTTACCAAATTTTATCTAGTGCTTTGCATTTATGATCTAAAACTTGTTTTGCTAAGAGAACCTTTCTTGTCTATTAGGTTTAGGCTTAGCTTGTTCTATACTTATCGATGATTTGTATACTGGGATTTATTACACAATAATCCCAGTCAAGGGCCGAACGCATTTCATATCATCTAATTTCCAAGTGCCCAGCATCGACAACACCCATACATAAGGCGCTAAATGAAGAGCACATGAAGGAACATATCTCATGCAGTACTTATCGAAAGTGTATGGAGATGGTGGCGTATTTAAGCACGTAAAACATGTTTGTGTGTTGCATGTGGGTTAACATCCCATATACAGAAACTAAAACGCCAAAGCACAGAGCGCCCAACACCAAGGATATTTCAGAGTGTGAAGACGCAACCAGTCATGTAAAGGGGCGTTTCTGGTTCATTTTGCTGTGGGTGAAATTAGGAGGAAGCATTGAAATGCTTTATTCTTGCTTCTCCTGGATACAAAAATACCTTTCGACGACCCAAGAGAAAATATTATGCTTGTTTTGCCAATGTTCCTCACAGGGAGCTCTGTTTGAGGAATCCAGAAGGATTGCAATTATCTACTTTATTTTCGCAGCAGCCTTCTCTCACACTCCCTTGACATCTTTTAGCGTTTCAAGTTTGATTACACTAGTGGTGTCGTTGTTGTTGAAGTTAAGATGGGTTTTGCAAAAGGAAAAGTGGAGGTTAACTCTCAGCAAGGAGCGAGAGACCACAAGGGGCCAAAGGCCTTGCACTTCACATCAAAAACATTGGAATGCATTCAGATATATTAACAAATAGAAATTCTTCTCTCTTGTTCCACTGTACAAAAGGGTGTCCATCCAAATGTTAAAAAAACCGAGACAAATTCATGTGTCAAAAATAACATCGATAGCACATACAACAGAGGTTATTTATGTGTCATTTGGGTTACAGTGTTTTGGTGTATACTTTTTCACATGCTGGAATCCCCTAAGGAGTTTGATCAACACCTCTTTAAGCTGAGCACAAATTGATGTAAGAAGACATAGATTCTAGTGTGGGGAGGTCATATTCCATTTGCAGGGTTGAGCCCTTATTTATTGGGCAAATACACTACAACAGAGTCTCAAAACAGAGTCTCATTGTGATAGAGGGAGTAAATCCACAGGGTTGTTCATTACAACACTGCGGTCACAAGATCTCACTCACAGAATTACAGATGTGTTGGAGCTGATTAAAGTTTATAAGCAAATCAACATTTTTAGATATGGTGGCTGACTGAATACCAAGCAATGAACATTTGACAATTGTGCCTGATGGGTTGTTGAAATATTCTACAAATTAGGAGGAAAAGATCAAATTCCAGATTTCGAGGGATCTATTCCTTTTCGAAAATCAAGCATCCATATTTGAGGGCAGTTAAAGAAACAAATTGGTTCGAGATTGAAGGAAAAAGATCAGTAGCCATATCCAGCATCTATAGGAAGTTTTTTCAACGTTTTTAGACAGAGGTCAAGCATATTGGGCATAGAATCAACATTCAAAGGGGTAGATCAACATTTCAATAGGTTCCTTATAGTCATTGATGCAATAACAAAGAGGATAACAACCATCATGTAAGAAATTGAATCCAAGGAAATATGAATGGTAAAAATATGTTGTGTAATATTTTTTTCAATTATTGATTATCCACCTTGGTATATGTGGTGTTTCTTCTAGGATTTGAACAACTATTGACCCAACAAAAAGATAATTAGATGGTCTAGGTAGGGAAAGATACTCCCAAAGGTTTTACTAAATAGTTGTCCAGTGAATAAATCCTTTGATCATTATAAACCATTAAAGCTTCCATGCAACGTAGAAAAATATCAGTAGATGAGCAAAGATGGTATGAAATTGGATCACTAGGATGAAATTTGAATGTTTTAGAAGAAAAAAAAGATATCTAAGACTTGTGTGAAGGACCTAGCTCATAGTCGTATGTCGTATGAGTTGTTGATTAGTTATAATAACCATTGAAAACATGGATAAATACATTGCATTAGGGAAGCCTCCAGTAAATCAAGTAAGATCCAAGGAGCCTAAGATGAACCTATATGATAACAACTACTTCTCACGTAGCAAATTACTTATCAAAACTGCATACTTGTATCCCTTGCAAAATATTTGGTTTGTTAATTTTGCCTCTATATGTTACTTCAAGGATTGATAAATTTAAAACATGCTCTTGAATAGATTTTGTAAAAAATGGGACCCCATTCATGTGATCTTGACAAATGCACAACATTGCTTGATAATGAATAAGGTCTTGTGTAATTTGCTTGATTTGTTCCATGTTGGAGAAGCTATCCAGTGGTGACAAGGGAGAAGTATTAATACTGGGAATATTTTCTTGCATCACCTCCTATGCCTCCTCAATCAATTCATCTTTCTGATCACCTTGGTCTATTTTACACTCTCATGGTCCTTGGGGTTGAGATGGTGGATCATAGCCACTTCCTCCAACACCTGATATGATTTCAAGTGTATTTGTATCCTCTTTCTCTATTCTCTACCCATCATGTGTAATTTTGACCACCTTAGAGATTATAGAAG
>ML801070.1:151581-168293 GCA_009831015.1 Picea engelmannii
CCTCATACAAACATGTAGTGGTGGACAGAGGGAAAGGGACACGAGGCGTAGTTTTCAAGACACCAATGACATGAACCTTGGGATCAGACCGAGGGAAGCATCAAGAAAGAAGCCAGGACAAAAATGAGACCACAGGTGAAGATGCTAAGGAAACTCAGAATGAGACGCAAAAGACTGCGAAGGCCAACGGGACAGAAGGGCGTAACCCATGCAAGCCCAAAACAACAATGATACCCAAGGTAATACTAGAGGACCCACAAACACAACTCTACAGGGACCAAATGAAGACCCATGTGCTCATATGCAAGTTCATGGGGTTATGGCCCACAAAAAGAACTCTGAGCAACTAGATCAAATATCACTAGAAGCCAAATGGAGAAGTGGAGCTCCACCTCGGCTCAAAGGGTTTCTTCACAACAATCTTCATGAACCTGGAGGATAGGGATAGAGTCTTCGAGGGAGGTCCATACTTCCACACCTCAGTTGGACTGTACATGCAACCTTGGAAAGAAAATTTCTCCTCGGAAAAAGAAACGTTAAAAAAGGTACCGGTCTGGCTGAGATTCTATTCCTTACCCTTAGAATACTGGTTGCCCTCCACCTTTGAAGAAATAGGAAACAAACTGGGGAAATATGTGATGACCTCAGAAGCCACCCTAAAAGGAAGATACACATCGTACACAAGAATCTGCATAGAGATGGATGTTTTTGGAGCACTCTCAGAAGCCATAAGTTTGGAATTCAGGGATGAGGAATGGATCCAAAACATAGAATACAAACAGATCCCCTTTAGATGCAGAAGATGCCATGAACATGGCCACTTGATTAGAGAATTCTCTCTTAATAAAAAGTAGGAACCGACAAACCCCAAAACACAACAGGATGAGGAAGGGTTTATAACACCGAACCCCAGGAACAAAGCAAATAAAAGCAAAATAAAACCTCAGTAGGAAATAACCAGGAGACCCGAAATAAAATGGAAGGAAGGGACCAAACCAACAAAGGGACAGAAGATGAAAGTGACTCGACAAAAGTTCAATAGGTCAGAGACCAAGCAACAAAAGAGCCTACCGACCGGCCAAGTAACATGACTACACAGGGGAGTTGCGCAACCCCGATGGATAGAGAAACAAAAGATGACAACACCGCCATGCAAGATGCAGAGGGAGATGCAGAGATGACCCCGAGTGAAGTAGGCACAAAAGACCCTGATCTCAGGGACTTGGTGGAAAGGGAAGGGATAGACCTTCCAAACATATTGGAACACTGGAAAAGGTAGGGAGTCGACAACGTACAAACATAGCAACTTGACCACATCCATTACCTATTTCTCCTACGGGAAGAAGCCAAAGCCAGAGGATAAAAGTGCACACTCGGGGAGATAGGACACCTAGGAGTCAAAGCCAGTGAGGGACAACCACAACTATCACCGAAGCAGATGAGGAGGAAAAAAGGTAGGAAATCAAACAACGTAGCCCTACATGAGCTGGGAGCACTACTGATAAATTCGAGTAAGATCAAGAAAATCTTTCCCCACTTCGCCCTACATGTTTAAACGAAGGTCATAACTTGGAATATAAGAGGCCTAAACAACCCAAGAAAGAAAATAATCCTTAGGAATAAACTAAAGCAGGAACAACCAGATCTCTGTTTCATTCAAGAGACGAAATGCACTACAAACAGAATGGAGGCAATCAGTAAACAACACTGGCGTAAGTACAAGATGGTAGCCATCGAACACCACCAAAGGCCAGGCAACATTCTCACTTTGTGGAACCCACAAATTATAAATCTAATAGCAGCCAAAGAAACCAAGTACACCCTAACGATACGCATGCAAATCATTGGAAACACAGAAGAGATTCTCTGCACTAATGTGTATGGGCCCCAAGGGCTAGAGGAAAAGAGAGGAATGATCCAAGAACTAGAATATATAAAATCCTGATCCACCAACCTCCACTAGATCCTGGCATGGGACTTCAACATCATCACCTCACTTGCAGAGAATAAAGGTGGTACAATAAGATTGGATCAGGATGTAGAGGATTTTTCAAAGCTCATCGACAGAGCGGAGTTGGTAGACCTCAAAACTAAGAATGACCAGTTCACCTGAAATAATAAACGGATGAACCAGTTTCAGGTAGCTACAAGAATCGACAAATTCCTTATATCAGAGTCAATCATTATGCAGGGGCTAACCTTAGATTGCAACATCCTTCCATGGGGTGGATCTGATCATTGGCCAGTGCAACTGGAAGCAGGCTTCCAAACAACACCAAAGAACAAACCCTTCATATTTGAGAAATTCTGGATTAATCACCCAACTTTCAAGGAAATAATCAAACAATGGTGGTGAGAGGAGCAACTGGAGAAAGGGACAAGGATGTTCAAACTTCATAAGAAACTTAAGTACATCAAAAACAATCTCAAAGAGTGAAACAGGGATATCTTCGGGAATATAAATAAAGAGAAAAACAACATAGAAGAAAAAATGAAAAAACTCCAAGAAACCTGCATGCGGGAAGGATATACTGAGGACTAGAAAAAGGAAGAGATCCAAATGACCCAAGATTGGGAGGCACAACGCCAGCAGGAAGAAACACTCTGGTGTCAAAAGTCTCGCATCTGATGGCTAAAGGAGGGAGAGCAGAAAACCAAGTTTTTCCATAGAACAACCATGGACAGAAGAGCCCACAACAAAATCTTGAAGATCAAGGACCAGGATGGAATCGAGTGCGAGTCACATCAGGATATTGAAACCGTTCTGGTTAAATACTTCCACAGGATAGCCCAAGAACCTCACCAAGATAGATCAAAGGCCATTCAAAGGATAACCCAACATATTCCATGCTTGGTCACAGAGGAACAAAACATCTCCCTAAACAAACCTATTGCCACAGAAGAAGTTGACCAGGCTCTCCAGGAAATGCCCAGTGGGAAAGCACCAGGTCCAGATGGATTCACAGTGGGGTTTTTCAAATCCTACCGGGAAACCATCAAACATGACATTTACAAGGTAGTAGAAGAATCTAGAAGGTCCGCCTCCATCCTTAAAGCACTAAACGCCACAATGATCACACTAATACCCAAATAAAATGAAGCCAAAACCCCTAATCGGTACAGACCTATAGCGCTATGCAATGTGGTTTACATGATAATCTCCAAAGTCATAGAAAATAGACTGAAACCCCTCCTACCTTCACTGATCTTGCAAGAACAGGCATGCTTCATGGAAGGAAGACAAATAATGGAAAAAATCATCCAGGCCCATGAGATCATTCACACCTTGAAGCTTCAAAAGAGGGGAGGAATGATAATACAATTGGACCTAGCAAAATCTTATGATGAAATTAGCTGGCACTATATGGTCAAGACTTTGGAAGCCTTTGGTTTCACCCAACACTGGATCAACTAGATTGTCAGTCTTGTATCCACAATGAGCTACTCACTACTAATCAATGGAGCCCTGAACAAACCTTTATGGCCCACGAGAGGTATCATACAAGGAGACCCGTTGTCCCCCTTCCTGTTCATTCTGATGATGGAAGTCCTTAGCCGGAGCATAAAGAGCGCAACCGCAACTGGGGAAATAACATGGCTCAAACCCTTCAAAAAATGCCCTACTTCAACACACCAACCATTTGTGGATGATACCTTACTCCATGACATACCCACGGTCAAGGAAGCCAAAGACTAAAAACGAATCCTAGAATATTTTGGGGAAGCCTCAAGTGCTGAGATCAACCACTCCAAGTCGATGATCTTCTTCTTTAATACCAATCCAGCTATCCAAAGGAATTTGACCAACATTTTAGGATTTGAACGAAAACCACTCCCAACCAAGTATTTGGGGGTTCCATTGACAGACAAAGTGTACAAAATGTCAACTTGGGAAGGAGTAATAAACAGGTTACAGGAGCGGGTAAAAAATTGGACGTATAGATCCCTCAATTTAGCAGGCAGACTGATCCTAACCAAGTCTGTTTTACAAGCAATCCCAACCTTTATGATGTCTGTCTTCCCCACTCCACAGGGGATCCTACAGAAAATAAGAGCCATCTAGAGGGACTTCCTTTGGCAAGGCTCCAAAACAAAGAAAAAATGGGCCTTGGTGGGTTGGGAGAAAGTCTGTAGGCCAAAAAGCACAGGAGGCCTGGGGCTACAAGACCTACAAATGACCAATAACGCATATGGGGCGAAACTTTGGTGGCGCTGGGTCAAAGAAACTACTACACCTTGGGTAAACCTATGGAAGGAAAATTATGCCCCGGACATCTACGATTAGGACATAATCCGCTCCGGAGGAACCAGGGAAGGGTCAACCATATGGAACCTAACATGGTGCAACAAAGCCTAGATTCAGACACACATCTTCTGGGAAAACAGGAATGGCAGAACAACCAGATTCTGGGAGGACGCTTGGCAACAGTAACCGAGGATGGAGAACCCGAACAGAGGGATACTCCAATAGGATCTAATCACGCAAGGTAAAATCAACGTCTACCAATACTGGAAACAGGAAACATACCGCAACAAATGGAGAATTTGGGGCAAGATTATTCCATAGAACAACAATACACCCACAACACCAATAAAAGAGGTGGAGGAGGAACTGGGAAGACAAAAAATAACAGTCACGGAAGGAAAGGACCAGTTGAGGTGGGGAAAAAAGGACGAAGGGGAATTCAACCTGAAAGAAGTTCGACACTATATGGCAAACCTAGATCAAGAAGACCCGACACAACATTGGGATAAGCTTTGGAACAACCCCCAATGGCCAAAAATAAAAATTTTCCAATGGCTGATACTACACAACCACATTCTAACTTGGGATAACCTAAGGAAAAGGGGATTCACAGGTCCATCAATATGTCATCTTTGTCAAGCCCAGGAAGAAACAACAAACCACCTCCTCGACGAATGCGTCTACACTGCAGAACTTTGGGACTGGGCGGTAAGTATCTTCCACCAACCCGACAGGATCCGAGGTAACATAAATCTTTCATTTTATGATAGATTTATTTAGGTTGTAAATGCTGCAATTCAGTACCACCTCTACTGCAACAACTTTAAAGAATCCATTAAAATACAATATTTCCTTGTTTTCTTGTAAGCAAAACAAGACCTGTGATTCAATATTTTTGCTTATATTCTAAAATTAAAACACAGCCTAAATGAATCCTGACTTCTTTCCTCCATTTTGTTCATCTTGCTCCGCTCTTTAATATTGTAAAGGGATTTAGTAGATGAGATCGTGCCTCCTTATTTCTGATTTTGAATTATTGAAAGGCTCAATAAAACTTAGGTCACAAGGACTGATAAATCAATTATCATTATTTACTTGAAAATGTGCTGGGCATTTCTCTCTTTTGCAGTCAAGAGAAATCTTTAATAACAACATGACCTGAAAAATTATTTAGTTTAAATAATCATATTTTATTATCCTTTTAAGTTCAAGCTTTTTGATTGGTTTGCATGACTAATCCTATTGATTGAAGTGGGTATATACTTTGTTAAATGATTATTGATGATAATTATTATCATTTTGATGTCTTCTCTGTAATGACTTTAAACTCACTGTATACTTGTTTAAAGATGAATGAACTATCTAATTATTTTGAACTGCATGGATAGTTCATTGGGTATACTTGCTCTCTGGTCTCATTTTTTTTTGAGTTTTTTTAATTGATAATTAAGATGTTCCTTGTTGTTTCTTTTTATCATCTTACTTTTCTGTAGGTGAGGTTGGATGCGTAGTTGGATAATGTTTTGCTTGTAGGGATATAACAATTCTCTTGTTTGGATAAACATATTTTTGGGTTATTGCATAGGTCCAATTTTGATTGACATGTCTTTTTAGTGAAATTACTTTGGTTATGAGCAATTTGGGTGAATTTTTAATTGTGATCATATTTTTTAGTTGAATTTTTAATTGTGATCATATTTTTTAGTTGTTCCTTTGAGTTTCAATGCATGTTTATTGAAGTGAAGTGATTGGTTTTCACTAGAAGACTAGATAGGCTAGCACTTGTTTACTTATTCAATGTTACTTCTTTCATGAAAATTTCCTTTCTTGATTGAATGATCAACGATGGTTTCTCTCTTTGTCTTCAATAATTGATTATTCGTGATTGAATGATGATGAGATATAGAAGAGTATTGCAAGTGCTCAAATGTCTCTACCTAGTATTGCTCCATGTGCATGGATATTTTCTATCTATACTCACTCAAGGTACACTAAGTTAAACAATGATTGCACATATCACCCTAAAGCACTCTTAATAAATCTTATGCAATCATTGAATGCATTCATTTTGATCATCAACTTCTTGTTCGTGTTAGAATTCTTATAATAGAATGACTACTTGATCTTTGTGTTGAGTGTGATTGGATCTTTAGCTTGTGTTTGATGATCTCTCGGATTAGGGGAATTTTGAGGTTAAAAATGAGTCTGAAAACAAAAAATGTATTATCAAAATCAACTTTAAAAGAACCAATAGGATTCAACATGATGATGTCAACCATAAGGGTAAACATTTTTGGAGGGAAATGAAGAAAACTACTTTTTTAAATTGTATTTTTGACTTATCTCCTTACAGGTTTACTCAAATTTCAAGTGTAGGGACTCGTTGGAGGTGGAATTTAATTCTAGATCCCATGAGTTCCTACACTTAAAATATAATTAAACATATAAGGAGATAAGTAAAAAGAATAATTAAAAAAGGAAGTTTCTTTCTTTCCCTTTGAAAATTCATAACTCTTATTTTGTTATTTTAACTCTTATTTTATTATTTTCCTTAGAAGGCCCATTTTAAACCTCAAATTTCCCCTAATGTGAGTTTTCTCATTGATTTATGTCTTGATTAGAAATGATGATCTCAAAACGCTTGTACTTGAGAGGATCTTGTTGAGTTGGTTATGTTTTGGTAGCTTGGTTGTGGTGATTCCCTTTTATTATTGTTGATAGATGATGTGTGAATGAATTATTTCAATATTTATTTTGTGTGCATGAAGCAATAAAAGAATGTCATTCTTAGAATCTAATGCATAATAATCAATTCATACCTAATTTTCATGCATTCTAATCAAATAATTTTTATTAGTAAGGTTACATATGTAGTTGTTAATCCCGCTGCTAAGTGCTTCATCACTAATGGTTGCAATACCTATCATTAGATTGAGATGATTACAACATGTGTAAGGATAACAATTAATGCATATTTTCCACTATCACATCTTTCATCATATTTTTTCTTATGAGATGTAGTGAGCTAAAGATTAAGCCTATTAAATGATTTGACATATTTATTACTGTGAAACTTGTTCATGGGCATAAGTATGATAAAAAAAGGTTCACTACCATGGGAAAAGTAAAAAATAAGAAAATCCAAGTGGTGAAGGGGCATGATAATGGGTTTGTTTCAATTATTAATGGTCTATCTAGCTAGTGGGATGGGAATTTGCAAAACAAAGCTCCTAGCTTCATAAAAGTGATATAGGTTTCTTATAGTCATTGATGCAATAACAAAGAGGATAACAACCATCATGTAAGAAATTGAATCTAAGGAAATATGAATGGTAAAAATATGTTGTGTAATATTTTTTTCAATTATTGATTATCCACCTTGGTATATGTGGTGTTTCTTCTAGGATTTGAACAACTACTGACCCAACAAAAAGATAATTAGATGGTCTAGGTAGGGAAAGATACTCCCAAAGGTTTTACTAAGTAGTTGTCCAGTGAATAAATCCTTTGATCATTATAAACCATTAAAGCTTCCATGCAACATAGAAAAATATCAGTAGATGAGCAAAGATGGTATGAAATTGGATCACTAGGATGAAATTTGAATGTTTTAGAAGAAGAAAAAAGATATCTAAGACTTGTGTGAAGGACCTAGCTCATAGTCGTATGTCGTATGAGTTGTTTATTAGTTATAATAACCATTGAAAACATGGATAAATACATTTAATTAGGGAAGCCTCCACTAAATCAAGTAAGATCCAAGGAGCCTAAGATGAACCTATATGATAACAACTACTTCTCACGTAGCAAATTACTTATCAAAACTACATACTTGTATCCCTTGCAAAATATTTGGTTTGTTAATTTTGCCTCTATATGTTACTTCAAGGATTGATAAATTTAAAACAGGCTCTTGAATAGATTTTGTAAAAAATGGGACCCCATTCATGTGATCTTGACAAATGCACAACATTGCTTGATAATGAATAAGGTCTTGTGTAATTTGCTTGATTTGTTCCATGTTGGAGAAGCTATCTAGTGGTGACAAGGGAGAATTATTAATACTGGGAATATTTTCTTGCATCACCTCCTATGCCTCCTCAATCAATTCATCTTTCTGATCACCTTGGTCTATTTCACACTCTCATGGTCCTTGGGGTTGAGATGGTGGATCATAGCCACTTCCTCCAACACCTGATATGATTTCAAGTGTATTTGTATCCTCTTTCTCTATTCTCTACCCATCATGTGTAATTTTGACCACCTTAGAGATTATAGAAGTTGTTTGGGTGTGTTGTGCTTGATCACTTGCATTAAGAGGGGCATTTGTCACTACTTCATTCCTTAATGGGACCCTTAGAACATCTAGAATATAACATGACATGGAATCATTTATGGTGATGATTAGGATTTGGGATTCATGCTTCTCAAATACTTGATATTCCTTCAGTGTGTCTTCAACCAAACCCAATCCATTCATGGCCCCAAAATCCACAAGCTCCTACAAAAATGTGTCCGTTGTATCCATAGGTTGGGATGTCTAAGTAGGGACCTTGTGATATGTTAACTTCCATGGATATTCCATAGGAGGATTTCATCACAACATATCTTGTAATATTCTAAAAACTTAAATTATGCAAATTATTTCCTTATATCCCAGATTAATTATTACTAGCTTAGTGCTTGAACTTTTAAATAACTTAAATCGAAATGAAAAAGCATGAAATTACACACACCATCCACATCATTGAACATAAGATGTATCTTGTGAAACCTGATATAGGATAAAATCCAGCTAGAAGGTGATACCTATGCTCTGCTCTCTTTTCTTCAATTATGAAAAATCAAGTACAAATAAAGGGGGGCACTCACTATGGAGTTTCCTTTGACACTGTGGCCTGAACGATTGTTAAAAAATATCCTACCTCCATTGTTATGATTTCAAAATACCACTCATAAATGCTCTACTCGATTATAGAACACGTATGATGCTAAAGAATGGAACCATTTCTACTCCTAGCAACTCGATATTTAACATAACTCGATAGCCATCTAGAGTTAGGATTTTTTCATCCTCAACCCTCAATTAGTGATAATGTTTTGGAACTTTTGTTACAAAAATCTAGTAGCTAGTGAATTGTAGCAACTAATCATGTTGTCCCTTGATTTCATTTATCTTGGCATATAACAACTCTTGAAGAGAGGATAATCTATTACTCATATCCATTGTTTATTTCTTCATTACTTTTGAATTCATTTGTTTATTTTCAATTCATTTAATTGATCTATTAGAATATCAACTTGGTTCTCATGGATTTTTCTCATCTCTTTATTTTTATATAGAAGAACAACTAGTTGTCTAATATGTTCTGATTTGATATCATATATTTCAGTTCCGAGTTGTCTAATGGTATTAAGAGATACCTTGTTCTCTTCTGTGAGATGGCCAATATGAGCTCTATGTTATTTTGATATGATTGTCTCTCGGGAACTCAATTGTTCTTGGAATTATGATACCTTTTCCTTTTATTTTCTTAATTGAGTAGAAATTTTGCTCACCAACCATTTATTTTCATCAACAAATTCCCCTAAGAAATCAACAACCTCTTTGCAAAATCGTCTTCATTTAGATGTGCAACATTCCAAAGATGCATTATTTCAGGTAAACATGTAAATACAAATGAATAAAGAAGATTGCATGAGGATCTCATGGATTGAGTTGAGATATTTAAGGAGATATTGTGGAGATAGTTGTGGATATGATATGATCTAACTATCTAATTAAGACTTAGTAGTTATGGTCATTACATCGATAGGCGTCCCCCCCATTGGAATCGATGGTTTAATCAATCTTTTAATTACAAATTCCAATCTTATGGCCAACAATTAAAGATGCTGGCATATTCTTCGTCTTACGCTCCAATCAATGAATGAGATTTGTTGTTCATAAGTTCCTCGCATTTATAAGTGCATCTATTACCTGTTTACTTTTTCACATTTACTTTTTAGAATTAATAAATTACTAGATTGAATTATCAATTGCCACACAATATAATTTAGCAAATCCAACCAAGATTACTTCAGTTTTAACATTTACCTCTCCCATACAGCTAAGGATCTGAGGTGTGGGCAGACGTTTCTGGAAGAGAAGTAGATTAAACGTGTTAATGGGATCCCAGATCCGAGGTGTGGACGAACGTTTCATGTGTTAATGGGATCCCAGGTGCGGACATTCATGGAAGTGAAGCTTGAAAGTTTTCCCATATCTCCCATACAAATAAGGATCCAAGGTGTGGGCGGACGTTTCTGGAAGAGAAGCAAATTGCACGTGTTAATGGCATCCCACGTAAGGATCCGAGGCATGGACAGACATTTCTGGAAGTGAAGAAGATTCCACATGTTAATGGGATCCTAGGTGTGGGCGGACGTTTATGGAAGTGAAGCTTGCACGTGGTAATGGAGGATGCTAAGCGTCCTAAAATGCGATGGCAATGGAGGATTCCAGGCGTCCTAAAATGCGATGGTAGGTGAAAGGTGGAATACATTAATAAGAATATAAATATCTAACCCTCTGTTAGTAAATGTATTGTTATCGTAGGTCCACATATTTTCCAGGAAACACCCAATCTGCTCCAGACCGCCGAGTATCTGAACACCCAATATGCTCCAAACTGCCGAGGATCATGCTCCAAACCTTCGAGTATCTATATGCATTCAAGTATGAAAATAAATGACTGAATCTATATAATATCGTATTACTAGCTGCAGGGGTCACTGGTCTCATTATTTAAGTGAAAGGTGGAATACATTAATAAAAATATAAATCTCTAACCCTCTGGTGTTCTCAGGTAGTAAATGTATTACTATCGCAGGTCCACATATTGTCCAGGAAACGCCCAATATTCTCCAGACCGCCGAGGATCATGCATTATACATTAATCATGCATAATCTACATATAATCGACATAATAAAAAAAGCCGCAGTGAAACAACCTGAACAGTTCCTGAAAAATCCCTTGCTGGTGCGCTCCTTCGCATACATATTCATCAGTCTCTTCTAGACTTTGTACTACTTCAAATGCGCAGAGGCAAAATTCTCATACGTACCCACAAAACACCAAAAATCTACACCGTATGCATGTGTCTCTGGCTTGACTTTGTGCTACTTCAAACACATGCAGAAGATATTGTGCGCAATGCTTCACAATGTATTATGCGCAATGCTTCACAGAGTGGTCTTCCGTTCTATGTGATTAGAAAAAATTTCATCCTTTTATTGGATTATAAATGATTGAATAATTTCATATTTAAGTTGATTTGGAAGTCGGTGTTCCTGTTATGCCTTGTGCGTTCTATTAAAAAGACTTCAGGCTTTCGACTTTACATGATGTTAGGTTATGTTAAAAAGGTTTTGGACTTTTTTGGATTATTAGCATTTAATTAAATTTTAATATATATCCTTTTTTGGATTATTAACATTCAATTAAATTTTACTATATATCTTTAAACGTTAATTATATTTTAAAATTTTCATATAAATTTAATATATAAGAATATAAATTTAAAATTTTCTTATAAATTAAATGTTATAAATGTAATATTTAAATAAAAACATTCATATCATATAAATACAAATATTTTGATAATAATTTAATTTTTTATATATTAAAAAGTAAATTTAACAAATATTTTGGTAATAATTAATTTTTTTATATATTAAAAATAGATTTAATTGTTATAGATAATATAAAAATTATTGTATAAAAAAAATTACATCTAAATATAAATATACTATTTTATATATTAAACATAGATTTAATAAGTAAACGTTAATTATATTTGAAAATTTTCATATAAATTTAATATATAAAAATATAAATTTAAAATTTTCTTATAAATTAAATATTATAAATGTAATATTTAAATAAAAACATTCATATCATATAAATATAAATATTTTGATAATAATTTAATTTTTTATATATTAAAAAGTAAATTTAACAAATATTTTGGTAATAATTAATTTTTTTATATATTAAAAATAGATTTAATTGTTATAGATAATATAAAAATTATTGTATAAAAAAAATTACATCTAAATATAAATATACTATTTTATATATTAAACATAGATTTAACACTTATAGGTAGTATAAAAATTATTGTATATAAAAAAAATCAAATCTAAATCTAAATATACTATTTTATATAAATATGATTACACTACAATTGAATTAATTTTAGAATAGCCAATTTTATATTCAATATAAATATTTAAAAAAAATATATTTTCAAAAATTTAATCTTTATTTATTTTTATACATTCAAAATATACATTAAATTGATAAATACACAATTAATAATTATGATTGATCTAATTTATTTTTTATATAAAATTTTATAATTAATTATTATTATAAAATTTACTATAATTATAGTTTTAATTTTTCACATATAATTAATGTTATATAATACTATAAAATACATCTTTTATTAATATAAATATATTAACATAATTTTAAAATTTTGCATATATGTATTTTGTATAATTTTAACATTCTGCATATCCATATTTTATATAATTATAAAATTGTGCATATCCATATTTAAATTTTTTTACATTATTTAAGTTACTTAAACATGTTTAAGTGAATTTATAAAAAAAATTTAATTATGATTTTATTTTTAAATTTATGGTTGCAAAATTTATTAAAATAAATTGTTCATTTAATTGTGAATATTTTTATAGACTTTTATATTATTATTATTATTATTTTTAACAGAAACAATTGAGATTGTATTAATAAAAGGTCAACGACCTTGCCTGGAAAAAGTACATAGAAAAAAAGATCCCAAGTCTAGTTTCCAATTTATCTTACCGTATTTCAAGTTCACTTTCCTCTGTTTCCAGTTATCCAAAGAAACTACATTCCATGATTCCTTACATGAATAAATTCGAACAAATTGACGACCTAATGGTTATTTTTTCTTTCGAGATCGACTTCTGGTCATCATTGGTTGTATTTAAGGTGATGTCTTTTTCCTCTTCTCAACTATTGTCCAACCTTCTTTGGCAGGTAGTGATATTGTTGTTGATTCAATTATTTCCATATTTTCTTGATCTGGGGGACTTGTTTTCTTTGGGGATGTCAATGCTGCTTCATCTTTATCATCTTTATCGGTCTCATCTGCCCAACTTGAAGGAGGTGGGGAGCTGAAGAGAACCTTACTTTCTATTCTTGTATCAGGAGTGCCTGAAGCCTTAATACTTTCTATTCCCGGATCAAGAGAAGTTGAAGCTTTACTCTTCGATTGAGGGACGTTCTTGGAATGATTCAGAGGTGTCTCCTGAGTAGACGTGCCTTTGGAATCATGAATCAGAGAGTCTGGTTCTAGAGAAGATTTTCAGTTGTTTGTAATTATTAGTTGATGATCTTCATTAGAGCCTTCCCACCAGGTTGATTTGCATTGTTGCTTTCCCGCCTTCCTATTTCCCTCAGTGCATTGAGTTGCTATGTGCCCTGTTTCAAAACAAGCCCTGCAATGCAGTGAGATTCATTCATAGTCTAGCTTTTGGGTCTAGGAGTAGTTTTTGCAACCCAAAATAATTTCTGCTGGAAACCCTTTGCTGAAATCCATTTCCACGCAGATTCTGGCATATGAGGTGGTGCTATGAATTCTAGTTTCTTTGCTTGCAGAATGAAACTTTCCTAATGCCGATCCAATATCTCGAAGAGAAGTTTCACCCCCAAAATGCAAGGGAAGAAACTAATATATGCAAATACTTTTTAAATTAAATTATTTAATAAGAATATTTTTAATTTATATTTTGATTGACATAAAAACATTTTAAATTTGTTAAAATATATAAACATTTTTGATGTTAAATTTATTTATTATAAAATAAAATAAAGTAACATATAAAAAAAAAAATTATGGAGCTAAAAAATTTATCACCTTTTTGACATTCAAAGGCTTAAAGATAAAAAACACACAAAATATCTTTGTCAAAATGCCATGACATGAAAAAATCTATCACCTTTGTGTCACTCAAAGGATTAAATATGAAAAACACCTTTTGTTGATTTACTTGGAAGTAAATTGTTTAAAATAATATTTATAATACTAACATACAAAGTACAAATACTTTTTAATTCAAATCAAATTATTTAAATAACATATTTTGATTTACATAAAAATATTTTAAATTTGTAAAAATATATAAACATCTTTCATATCTTTATTAAAGACTCTAATATATATAAAAAAAATTTATTGAAAAATTTATTTCAT
This sequence comes from Picea engelmannii, assembly GCA_009831015.1. Lineage (NCBI taxonomy): Eukaryota > Viridiplantae > Streptophyta > Pinopsida > Pinales > Pinaceae > Picea > Picea engelmannii. The sequence goes on from ML801070.1 coordinate 166,121, forward strand.
TATAAAATAAGAAAAAATAATATATAAAAAGAAAATGCCATGGTATGAAAACTTGCCCATAACTTCATTTTTGTAATGTGTTGAACACAAACCAACCTTGTCATGCAAAAAACATAATCTGATGTTGCAATCTAACGAACAAAATCAGACGTTACAATCTGAAGAACATAGTAATGTTGCAATGTGACAAACATATTAATGTCCCAATGTGACGAACATAGTAATGTTGCAATGTGACAAACATAATAATGTCCCAATGTGATTAACATAGTAATGTTGCAATATTCCAAACAAAGTGACTCACAATGTGACGAACATAAACAGACATCGCAATTTGATTAACATTTCCCTGTTGTCGCAATGTGACAAACATATCCTCCCATTGATATGTCACACACATATCATGACGCCACAATGTAACAAATATTTCCAAACGTCACAATGTGATGACCACAATGCATTGTCACTATGTGATGTATACAAACCAATGTGGAAACTTGAAAAACATAGACCAACATTTCAATGAGACAAACAATTCCAAACGTCACAATGTGACGAACATACACCACTTTTGAAATGTGACAAACCTATTCCAATGCCATATTATGAGAAAAAAAACCCTATGTTGTGAATCAAAACCTTATGATGTCATGAAAAAAATGGACGTTACAACACGATGAACATAGTAATGTTGCAATGTGTCGAACATAGTAACATCCCATTGCGTTGACCATAGTATCGTTGCAATCTGTCTAAAATAACAATGTTCCAAAGTGTTGAACATAAACAAACATCACAATATGACGAACAAAGCCCTTTTGTCACAATGTGAATAGTAACCTCGTAATGTGACAAACATAAATGGATGTTGAAATGTGACGAACATTGCCTAATGACATAATTTGAATAGTAATGTCACAATGTGACGAACATAAAAAAACGTCGCAAGTTGACAAACATTGTCATGTCATCACAATGTGACGAATATATCTTCACGTAGCAATGTTAGGCATATAATTGTGACATCACAATCTGACAAACATTTTTAAACATCGCAATTTGATGACCACAACCCATTGTCGCAATAGAATATACACAAACCAATGTGGCAATGCAACAAATATAGACCAACATTATAATGAGATGAACCTTTCCCAATTTCCTAATGTCATGAACATAACCCCGTGTTGGAATGTGTCAAACCTATTCCAACACCATAATGTGACAAACAATCACATTAGTACATTAATTAATAGACCATTAATGTATTAATTAATTTATACATTAGTACTTTGGCACATTAATGTATTGTTGCATCAACTTATTGAAACATTATTAATGCATTACTTTATTATTACTTTACTAATGTTTTCATACTTTATTAATGTACTTCCTTTATTAATTATTAATACATTTCGACCTCCGTTTATGTTTGCAATATGACGAACATAAATTTCCCAATGCTACAATGTCACAGACATAATTGATTGTCAACAATGTCATAATGTAACAAAAAAAACCCTATGTTGCAAAAAAAAACTTATGCTATCATGTCATGAACAAAAGTGGATGTTACAACATGACGGACATAGTAATCTTGCAATGTGAATAACATAGTAACATCTCACTATGGAAAACATAATATCATTGCAATCTATCAAAAATAATAATGTCACAACGTGTTGAACATAAAAAAATGTCACAATGTGATGAACAAAGCCATTTTGTCACAATGTGAATAGTAACGTTGCAATGTGACAAATATTAATTAACGCCACAATGTGATGAACATTGCCTTGTTGTCACAATCTGAATAGTAACGTCGCAATGTCATGACCATAAACATACGTTGCAAAGTGATGAACATTGTCTCGTTGTCGCAATGTGACAAATCTATCTCCACATAGCAATGTGTTGGCAACCAAATCATTTTTTTTTAATTGCTCTGAAAAAACGCTGCCTACACCTCTTGTTTTGTCAATGACAAATCATCGTCGCATTGTGCTTCTAGACATTTGTCTCATTTTTGTGACAATTACAATTTGATTTCGACTCAGTTTTCACAACTGCAAGTGTGAAAACACCTCTTTCGTTGCTTAGATTGTCATCGTCTTTGGTTGATTTGCTGAAAGACACTTGACCACTAGTTTATCACATGACTGCTAAAGGTTTT
>ML801070.1:179242-199017 GCA_009831015.1 Picea engelmannii
AATTAAAATTGAATCAAATTGAAAAGTGACTCACCTCATTTCAGATATGCTCAACCCTTTGAAGAAGCCAAAAATAATTTCTGAAAACTACAAAGAAGTCCAGAGAAACTACAAAGATTATTCAGGGTAAAAAAGGTAAAAACTATAGAGGTTCAAAACCCTAGATATATAATCTTAGAAACAAAATATCTCCTAATAAATAAATAAATAAATAAACAGAGACGTATTATTCCCGTTCAAAACCCTAGATATATAATCTTAGAAATAAAATATTTCCTTAAAAATAAAATAAAATTATTATTGGCGTTGAAAACCCTAGATATATAATATTAGAAATAAAATATCTACTTAAAAAAAGAGAGAGAGAAGTATTATTCCCGTTCAAAACTGTAGAGATATAATTTCAAAACCGCAGAGAACTAGTATGCCTGATGCCCGTTCCAAACCGTAGAGAAATATTAATTTCAAAACTTCAGAGAAGTAGTATTCCCGTCCCTGAAAAAATATTATTTCCGTTAACCGCAGAGAAATATTATTCCCATTCAAAACCGCAGAGAAGTAGTATTATTAATGTTATAAAGTAGTTTTAATGTAATTTTAATTTATTAATGTTATTAATACTTTATTACTTTAATATATATTTAATATGAATTAATGCTTTCATAATATGTTTATGTATTATTTTTTAATAATATGTTATTTATGTATTATTTTAATATTACTTTATTATTGTATTAATTAATCAATTAATTAATTAATGCCTTAATTATTAATGTATTATTATTAATTAGTTAATACATTAAATTATATATTAATGTTTTAATACTTTAATACATTAATGATTTAATTATTTAATACATTTAATACTTTAAAAATATAAATGTATTTATTATTTTCTACAATAATTTATATATCATTAATATATTATTTAATTATTAAATTTTAGTAAATAATATTGATAATATATTAATACAATAATATTTTATTACATCAATATATTCATACATTATTTATGTATTAATACCTTTATATTTTAGTACATTGATTTATTAATACATTATTATTATTTTATTAATGTTTTAATATTTTATAATTAATGTATAATAATGCTTATATTTTATTGTAATAATGTAATACGTTAATGTAATTATTTTAGAATACATTATAAATGTATTTTTACTTTATTAGTGTACTACTAATACTTTATTACTTTAAAGTATTCTTGTATTTTTTGATACTTTAATACTTTATTAATGTGATTCTTTATTGACTCTTCTATGAATAAGGAAATCAAAGAGAAGGAAGGGTTTGACAGTCGCGGCCAAAACAGAGAGCAACATGAGCACCAAAGACGGGGGGTAAGGGGACCCCCTCATACAAACAGGTAGTGGTGGAAAAAGAGAAAGGGCTAAGAGGCGTGGTTTTCAAGACACCAATGACATGAACCTCGGGATAAGACCCAGGGAAGCGTCAAGAAAGAATCCATAACAAAAATGAGACCAAGGGTGAAGACGCTAAGTAAACTCAGAATGAGACGCAAGAGACCGCGAAGGCCAACGGGACAGAAGGGTGCAACCCATGCAAGCCCAAAACAATAGTGATACCCAAGGTAATACTGGAGGACCCACAAACACAAATCTACAGAGACCAGATGAATACCCATGCGCTCATATGCAAGTTCATGGGGTTATGCCCCACAGAAAGAACTCTGCGCAACTGGATCAAATATCACTGGAAGCCAAATGGAGAAGTGGAGCTCCACCTTGGCTCAAAGGGTTTCTTCACAGCAGTCTTCATGAACCTGGAGGATAGGGATAGAGTCTTTGAGGGAGGTCCATACTTCCACACCTCAGTTGGACTGTACATGCAACCCTGGAAAGAAAATTTCTCCCCAGAAAAAGAAACATTAAAAAAGGTATCGGTCTAGCTGAGATTCTATTCCTTACCCTTAGACTACTGGTTTCCCTCCTCCTTTGAAGAAATAGGAAACAAACTGGGAAAATATGTGAATACCTCAGAAGCCACCCTAAAAGGAAGATACACATCATACACAAGAATCTGCATAGAGATGGACATTTCTGGAGCACTCCCATAAGCCATAAGTCTGGAATTCAGGGATGAGGAATGGATCCAAAATATAGATTACAAACAGATCCCCTTTAGATACAAAATATGCCATGAACATGGCCACTTGATCAGAGAATGCCCTCTTAATAAAAAGAAGGAAGCGACAAACCCCAAAACACAGCAGGATGAGGAAGGGTTTATAACACCGAACCCCAGGAACAAAGCAAATAAAAATCAAAATAAAACCTCAGCAGGAAATAACCAGGAGACCCGGAATAAAATGGAAGGAAGGGACCAAACCAACAAAGGGAAAAAAGATGAGAGTGACTTGAAAAAAGTTCAAGAGGTCAGAGACCAAGCAACAAAAGAGCCTACTGATCGGCCAAGCAACATGACGACACAGGGGAGTTGCGCAACCCTGATGGACAAAGAAACAAAAGATGACAACATCGCCATGCAAGATGCAGAGATGACCCCGAGAAAAGTAGGCACAAAAGACCCTGATCTCAAGGACTTGGTGGAAAGGGAAGGGATAGACCTTCCAAACATATTGGAACAATGGAAAAGGAAAGGAGTCGACAACATACCAACATAGCAACTTGACCACATCTAGTACCTATTTCTCCTACGGGAAGAAGCCAAATTCAGGGGACAAAAACGCACACACGGGGAGATAGGACACCTAGGAGTCAAAGCCGGTGAGGGACAACCAAAACTATCACCCAAGCAGATGAGGAGGAAAAAAGGTAGGGAATCAAACAACGTAGCCTTACAGGAACTGGGAGCACTACTGATAAATTCGAGTAAGATCAAGAAAATCTTTTCCTACTCCTGCCCACATGTTTAAATGAAGGTCATAACTTGGAATATAAGAGGCCTAAACAACCCAAGAAAGAAAATAATCCTTAGGAATAAACTAAAGCAGGAACAACCAGATCTCTGTTTCATTCAAGAGACGAAATGCACTACAGACAGAATGGAGGCAATCAGTAAACAACATTGGCGCAAGTACACGATGGTAGCCATCGAAGACCACCAAAGGTCAGGTGACATTCTCACTTTGTGGAACCCACAAATTCTAAATCTAATAGCAGCCAAAGAAACCAGGTACACCCTAACGATACGCATGCAAATCATTGGAAACATAGAGGAGATTCTCTGCACTAATGTGTATGGGCCCTAAGGGCTAGAGGAAAAGAGAGGAATGATCTGAGACCTAGAATATATAAAAGCCTAATCCACCAACCTCCACTGGATCCTAGCATGGGACTTCAACATCATCACCTTACTTGCAGAGAAGAAAGGTGGTACAAGAAGATTGGATCGATATGCAGAGGAGTTTTCAAATCTCATTGACAGAGCGTAGTTGGTAGATCTCAAAACTAAGAATGACCAGTTCACCTGAAACAATAAACGAATGAACCAGTTTCAGGTAGCTACAAGACTCGACAGATTCCTTATATCAGAGTCAATTATTATGTAGGGGCTAACCTTAGATTGCAACATCCTTCCTTGGGGTGGATCTGATCATTGGCTAGTGCAACTGGAAGCAAGCTTCCAAACAAAACCAAAGAATAGACCCTTCAGATTCGAGAAATTCTAGATTGATCACCTGACTTTCAAGGAAAGAATCAAATAGTGGTGGTGGGAGGAGAAATCAGAGAAAGGGAAAAGGATGTTCAAACTTCATAAGAAACTTAAGTACATCAAAAAAAATCTCAAAGAGTGAAACATGGATAACCCAGCATATTCCATGCCTGATCACAGAGGAACAAAACATCTCCCTAAACAAACCTATTACCATGGAAGAAGTTGACCAGGATCTCCAGGAAATGCCTAGTGGGAAAACACTAGGTCTAGATGGCTTCACAATGGGGTTCTTCAAATCCTACCGGGAAACCGTCAAACATGACATTTACAAGGTAGTAGAAGACTCTAGAAGGTCCGCCTCCATCCTTAAAGTACTAAATGCCACAATGATCACACTAATACCCAAAGAAAATGAAGCCAAAACCCCTAATCGGTACAGACCTATAGCGCTATGAAATGTGGTTTACAAGATAATCTCCAAAGTCATAGAAAATAGACTGAAACCCCTCCTACCTTCACTGATCTTGTAAGAATAGGCAGGATTAGTGGAAGGAAGACAAATAATGGACAACATCATCTAGGCCCATGAGATCATTCACACCTTGAAGCTTTAGAAGAGGGGAGGAATGATAATACAACTGGACCTAGCAAAAGATTATGATGAAATTAGCTGGCACTATATGTTCAAGACTTTGGAAGCCTTTGGTTTCACCCAGCACTGGATCAGCTGGATTGTCAGTCTCATATCCACAACAAGCTACTCGCTACTAATCAATGGAGCCCCGACCAAACCTTTATGGCCCAAGAGAGGTATCAGACAAGGAGACCTGTTGTCCCCCTTCCTATTCATTCTGATGATGGAAGGCCTCAGCTGGAGCATAAAGAGCGCAACCACAACTGGGGAAATAACATGGCTCAAACCCTTCGAAAACTGTCCTACTTCAAAACACCAACCATTTGTGGATGATACCTTACTCCACTACATACCCACGGTCAAGGAAGCCAAAGCCTAGAAACGAATCCTAGAAGATTTTGGGGAAGCCTCGAGCGCTGAGATCAACCACTCCAAGTCGATGATCTTCTTCTTCAATACCAATCCAGCTATCCAAAGGAATTTGACCAACATTCTAGGCTTTGAACGAAAAACACTCCCAACCAAGTATTTGGGGGTTCCATTGACAGACAAAGTGTACAAAATGTCAACTTGGGAAGGAGTAATAAACAGGTTACAGGAGTGGGTAAAAAATTGGACGTATAGATCCCTCAATCCAGCAGGCAGACTGATCCTAACCAAGTCTATTTTACAAAAACTCCCAACCTTTATGATGTCTGTCTTCCCCACTCCACAGGGGATCCTACAAAAAATAAGAGCCATCCAGAGGGAATTCCTTTGTCAATGCGCCAAAACAAAGAAAAAATGGGCCCTGGTGGCTTGGGAGAAAATCTGTAGGCCAAAAAGCACAGGAGGCCTAGGGCTATAAGACCCACAAATGACCAATAACGCATATGGGGTGAAACTCTGGTGGCGCTGGGTCAAAGAAACTACTACACCTTGGGTAAACCTATGGAAGGAAAATTATGCCCCAGACATCTGCGATTAGGACATAATCCTCTTCGGAGGAACCAAGGAAGGGTCATCCATATGGAACCTAGCATGGTGCAACAAAGCCTAGATTCAGACACACATCTTCTGGGAAAACATGAATGGAAGAACAACCAGATTCTCGGAGGATGCTTGGCAATAGGAACCGAGGATAGAGAACCCGAATAGAGGGATACTCCAACAGGAGATAATCACACAAGGTAAAATCATCATCTACCATTACTGGAAACAAGAAATAGATCGCAACAAATAGAGAATCTGGGACAAGATTATTCCACAGAACAACGATACACCCACAACAATAATAAAAGAGGCGGAGGAGGAACTGTGGGAAGATAGAAAATAATAGTCACAGAAGGAGAGGTCCAGTTGAAGTGGGGACAAAAGGATGGAGGGGAATTGAACCTGAAAGAAGTCCAACACTATATGGAAAACCTAGATCAAGAAGACCCGACGCAACACTGGGATAAGCTTTGGAACAACCCCCAATGGATAAAAGTAAAAATTTTCCAATGGCTAATACTACACAACTTCATTCTAACTTGGGATAACCTAAGGAAAAGGGGATTTACAGGTCCATGAATATGTCATCTTTGTCAAGCCCAGGAAGAAACAACAAACCACCTCCTCGACGAATGCGTCTACACTGCAGAACTTTGGGATTGGGTGGCAAGTATCTTCCGCCAGTTCGACAGGATCCGAGGTAACATTACTGCAACCATCAATCTCTGGAAAGGGAACTAAAGAGAACAAGAAGAGGTGAACCTCTGTTGGATTCTCACCCCAGGAATGATCATATGGTCGATATGGAAGTAAAGGAACCAACACATTTTCAAAAACCAAATCTGGCTTGAAGGGAAGATCAAGGAAACAATAATCTCCATGATACGAGAGACGACGCAGAGCCGCAACTGCCAGGTAGGTAGAGCACAACCCACTGATTAGGATTCTCGAGTCCTAGATATATTTGACCTGAACGGTGGATGCAACCCCAATCAGTGCAGACGGTCACCGCAACTCCAAGTAGGTGAGCGCAACCGGAAACTTCCACCTTTAGGCTCCCTCAAGTTGAAATTGGACGGGGCGACGAAAGGAAACCCAGGGAGAACAGGTTTGGGAGGAGTAATCAGGGATAGTAAGGGAAACATCATCCGACTGTATGATGGAATTCTAGGTAACTCAACTAACAACACCGCAGAATTCAGAGCCCTGGAGATTGGCTTGGAGATTCTAAGTCGGGAGGGGATGAAAAATGCCATAGTGGAAGGAGATTCTGCGCTGGTCATGAACATAGTAAGAAAACTCCAAAACAGTACCAGAATGGGAAAAATCTAGAGACACATGGATTACTATGGATTTGCGCTGGGTTCGTAGGTCAGCAAATGGACTGGCGGACAAAATAGTGAATGAGGGGGTCGATAATGAAGGTCCAGAACTGGACACAATCTAGAGCAACATACCGCAAGGTCAATTCCGAGCAGATTTCACCCAACCTACGACAAAAGACTGGGACAATAGTAGTAGTTCAAAATATTACGACAAGAATGGAGGCGCAACAGGAATTGAAGGGCACGTAGGTTCCAGGTAGAATCCGATTTCCCACCAATCAAACAATGCTACAAATGCAGACACAGATCACACATCAGGCGAAAGCATGACACCACAGTCCTTTCATAAAAATAAGTACATAGGCTACCCGTGGGAAAGCAAAATAGATAACCTATAGGTGGTGAAGGACGAATGATGAAAGGGTTCACCAGGGCCAAGTCTGGGCACACCTCCCCAAAGTACCGTTATGGGACAGGGAAATGAATGACATACAACGCGCAGGGAAAAGAATTGGCACAAGGATTATGACAAGGTCATCAAGTGCACATGCTCTGGAAGAGAGGATACTAACTAGAAGGACCACCTTGATGAGCATGCCATGATTGCAAGGATGGGACCGTAGCTGGGTTGGCTCCATAAAATAAGGTATAATAGAAAGAACCACAGACCGGAGAAAAGAAATTACAGGGGACACCTTACATACCATAAAGAGGTGAAGCGGAACAGGGGAAGAACCTAACGTAAAAACTACCACCTTCAAGTGAAGATGGTACGCATGAAGAAAACTAGTAGTAAGAGAGGCCCCCAGGGGACTGAACCTCCGTAGAACACCTAGAGGATGAAAAGAATCGAACATGCAACTAGGTAAGCAAAGAGTACCTTCCTCAAGCAGTTAGACATAAAGGGGAAGAAGATCATCAAAATATGGGAGAGAGAAATCAACAATGGTCGCAGGGGAAAATCCTGGACAAAACTAACTCATGAAGTGGGGGGGGGGATAAGGGACGCCAGAGCCACGCAGTCCAGGACAACTCTCTACCACAGGATGGAGGAAGCCTGGAGAAAACAAATGCTGATAGGTAAGATGTGTGTGGACCAGAGGGAGACCAACAGGACAAAAACCAGAGAACATAAAAAGGTGCTTACAGGTATTTTGAATTGCCTCAACAACCTGGAGGCGAGGGTAAAAAGACTTGCGGAGGACGAGAGAATCCAGCAGGAAAAATTGGAGCAGATGGCAGGGCAATTCTAGCTCTATTTACACTATGTCCACCATATAGACATTACTCCAATCACATAAATGGAACCCCAACGTGCATCAGAAAGATACGCCCGGTGGAGAAAAGGGAGGAGAACGAGACAAGGCAGGAAGGAGATGAAGAGCACCCCATCAACTTGGACTATGCAAGACGAGCCCTAGTCAAGTCTTTCAGTGTAGGAGCTAATCCCACTATGCTTATGCTTTCTCTGTTTTCGTTATGCTGGCATTTTTTCAAACTGGATTACAGAGGTTTGGGTCGGTTTCCCATGATGGCGACCCATGCCTACCATGCTATATTAGACATTGCATCCCTGGGACCCCAGATCTGGTTTCTGCTCTGGAAAATCTTGGGAGTCCCTGCATATTTTTTGTACTATAATTTTCTACAGTAATATAAATTCTCACACTCATTTACAAAAAAAAAAATTGATGCTTTATTAATATATAAATTAATAATACTCTAATATTTTGTTATTTTTTTTTAATAAAAACTGATAAGGATATATTGATTGGTGTGGAAGAATCCACTTAAGTTATAAAAAATAACAGTCATGGAGGGCTGTGTCAGAGTTCTTCTCTGTGAGAATGGTTACAAAAATGGGGATGTTTGTATATCCCCTTTTCTTACAAAAAGGACTGTGTGGAGAATTTCCTACATATACTCTACAGAAGGAGCCGCTTAAATACACAAAATGACAATACATATATCTGTTTGAGAGTAAGGGGTGACTAGCTTAGACATTCTTCTCTGCCTTGGATTACTGCTCACTCCTCCTGAAGTCTAGGAGAGGCTCATTCAAATATGGAACCTGGTTAATTGAATTGGACTGGACGTTCCTCAATAAGCCTTGCTGAGGTTTCGTATTGCTTGTTAGGGGTTGCGTGTCATCTAGCTGGTCCAACCTGTGCTGTAGAGTGTCAATCTGCAGACGATTGACAACAATTTGACTTTTGTGTGCTTTGATTTCATCCTGTAGCTTATTGATCTGGAGACAGTGTTGAGATAATGTTTCCATCTTGAATGACCTGTTGGCACTCAATGCTCCCAATTGATCTAGAAGGTTGCTGCAACCTCCACATTCGGGCTCCCAATTGTCTTCTGGCCAGGTGTCTGAATCTTCCTGCACAACATTGTCCTGTTGCATTTCACTGTCACCAGAGGAGAGGCTGGACTTGGCTGGCTCTTGTGGATTCTGCATAAGGCCCAGGTGGAGAAGAGGACGTGAGGGGGGACGACTGAGAGGCCGCACAGTAGGATGCGAAAGGGAGGGTAGGGGTATGGCAAGTAAGCAACACCAAGCTCTGCAATTAAGCAATTCAGAGCACCAAATGACCCAAGAGACTCACTGAAGAATTTTGGAATGACTGCAAGGTGGCAAGATGGCTGAAATAAGAACTATGAGGGTTTGGAGAGGCAAACGAGTGGAGGGGATTTCCCATGAATTCCAAGTGCAGAGCAAGGATGAGTGCATGTTTGCTGAGGGGGGAAATGACAAACGATCCTTCAGGTTTGTGGGAAGGGTCCTGTATTGATTACCGACCGACGCCATGGAAGTGCTACTGACATCAAGGGAGATGAATCGACATGGGAGGTGAGAGTCCCAAACATCTTATCCACACAAATAAGCTGGGTAGACCATATTTCCCATGCAAGAAAGGGATTTCACACTACTTGGAGGAAAGGCCATCTTATGCGTTCAAGGGAGAGGATCCTCGTATGGAACATGCCATAAGGTGCACCGACAAGTTGTCACATGGACGACTGAAAGAATCCACCCAACACTGTCATGACTTTCATTACAAGAAACCGATGGGCCCCAACTAATAAGGGTGAGGAAGCTCCCTTTTCACCACACTTGGGTGGGGCTGTCGTTGTTCCTAACCATGTGGTCGTGAGGTGTGTTTAAACCCCATGGGAAGGGGCTCCTTTGACTGGCCTTTGAGCGCTCTTGGTAGTACATTAATATAAAGTGGTTGGGGTTGAAACTCCGTCAATACTGAGAGTGCCGAGATTTTTCCCTATAGCTGCATTGGCCATCTCGTCTGCTTCACTATTGTTGCCTCAAAGGATGTGAAAGAAGGTGAGCTTGATTTCTTTGGAGGCCAACTTGGTTCTATCCAAGATTTGCTTTAAGCTGGGATGTTTGGGTTTTTTTCCCTTGACCATCAATCTTATTATGGTAAGAGAGTCTCCAAGGACAACAAGCTTTCATATTCCCTTGGAATGGGCCAGTTGAACTCCCTTTAATAGAGCATAAGCCTCAATTTTGTTGTTGGTATCCATCCCTAGATTCCAATGATAACGAGATGTTGTTTTTCCCCTGGGATCATAAAGAATCCCCCCCGCACCTGCCTCCCTTGGTTTTCCTTTAGAAGCTCCATGAAAATATAGAGTATGGGTTTTTTTTCTTTTGGATCCAAAGTTCTATGTTGGGTGTGTGGTGAAGCTTCTAGCTTGATCTTGGGGCTGCCTGAGAATGCTTAAAAGTTCCAAGATTGAAGCTTGGCATCCAATCCTTTTTTCGGATGGTCCACTTTGCTGTATCTTTGATTTTTAGAGGTTGAGAGATTATGGATTCAGAGAGAAGCAACTTTGAATTAGCAACTAATGATTGTGGAGGAGTGCGCTTACCTTGGAAAATTTTCCTATTTCTAGTTTTCCATATCTTCCAGCATAGAATTTTTTCCAGCCCTCACCACACACGTTTCAACACCGGATTGTCCTTGAAGGAGCCCTGATAATACTTGTCCCAGTTCCCCAGGTTGGGGTGGGGGGAAGAAGGCCAACGTATAAATCTGGCTAGGTCCCTGAAGGCTAGGGTCCAACAACTTTTTGCAAAGGAGAAATCCCATAACAGATGGTTGATATCTTCCTGGATATTGTTACAAAGTGGGAAGATGAAGGGACTATGGAAGCCTCTCTTCATGAGGTTATCCCTTGTTAAGATCTTTCCATGGGCTAAATTCCAGGTGAAGAAGTTGATTTTTGTGAGGGAGTCCCAGATATTTTTCCATTTTGCTGAGGATTGGTAACCACCCGTGGTATCGAGGAGCTGGCTGTAACCTTCTTTGACTGAGTATCCCTGGCTTCCCCATCCCTTGTTGTCTAGCCGTGTTTTTTGGATGGGTGCTGCCCCTTTTAGAAGCCTAATCAAGCATTGAGCCTATTTTGTTAGATGCTGGGGGACATCCCCTAGGTTCCAATCTCTCCAAATACCATTATCATTCCAAGCTGAGATGTCATACAAAGTACACTTACTCAGTCCTAGCATCCATCATTTTAGATCCGTGAGGTTTTCATCGCTGGGGTTGAAGTTCAACCCAAAGATCCGATCCTACCAGATTTTTATTGATTTTCCATTTCTCGAAATCCAAGAAAGGTGTTCTTTGAAGAAGGGAACAACTCCCTTTATTAGTTTTGAAATTTGGGATCCTGTTTGGTGTAGGTGCAGATTATCCATGCTTCTTTTTCTTTTTCCTAACCTGTATTTTCTTATGATCGCCTGCTTCCACCAATCATTGTCCCCTAAGATTAGCCTCCACAAGAGTTTGGCTCCCATTGCAGAGTTGGTGATTTCAGGGTCTCGGATTCCCATGCCTCCCCTAGATTTCGACTGGGTGACCATTTCCCACTTTACCAGGTGGAGTTTTTTGTGATTTGAGGCCCCTCCTTGCCATAAAAATTTGTGAATGAGTTGGTTCATTGCTTGGAGAATTCCCTTTGGGGCGAGAAGGGTGGAGAATTGAAACATGGGAAGAGCCAAGAGGACAAAATTTATCAAGACCACCTTGCCAACTGGGTTTAGCCATCGTGCTCCTCAAATTTCCATTTTTTCCCTGAATTTTTGAAGAAGGAGGTGCCAGAATTATTCGGGAAGCGCTTTGAGGCAGAGGGGGAGGCCTAAATATTTAAAGGATTTCCAGTCTTGGGTAATAGCGAAGCCCATTATTTGAGTTATTCTATCCCTGATACTTGCCGAGACATTCCAGGTATAGATATGAGATTTTTCTTTATTTAGAGAGCCTCCTGAGACAATGAGGAAGGTATCCAGGACTCAGAGTATTCTTATGGAAAGAATTTTGGAAGCACCACTCAGTAGTATTGTGTCATCTGCAAACTGAGAGTGGTTTATTCTTTTCACTCCTTGGGAAATTTTTATACTAGGAATGTTACCAGAGGCCCTTTCCCATTCAAGACTTATGTTTAGCGATTCTGCCATGATCACATAGATAATGGGGTAGAGAGGGAAACCCTGCCTTAAGCCTTTGGACGCCTTGAAGAAGGGACCTGGTCTGCCATTTATAAGGGGCGAAATCCAGGGAGATTCGATGCAAGAATTGATCCAATCCATGCAATTCTGGATGAAGCCAAACTTGCGCATAACTTTGAAGAGAAAATTGTGCTCCACTCTGTCAAAATCTTTGGCCATGTCAAGTTTTAAAGCCATTCCAGGCTCACCCCGAGTGTTGTTGGCATGAATTGCTTCTTGGACGAGGATATAGTTATCCCAAATCTGGCGCCCTGGGACAAAACCTCCCTGATTTGGAAGGATTAATGAGCTGAGGAGGGGGTTGAGCCTGTTTGCTATTATTTTGGCCAGGATTTTATAGGAGATGTTGTAGAGCGAGATGGGCCTGAAACAATTGAGGGAGGAGGCTCCATGTTGTTTTGGGATAAGAGCCAGGAAGGAGGAATTCATTTCTCCACCCGGTTTTTTGGCTTTGTGAGCGAAGCGAAGCAATTTGGTGAAATCTTTTTGAATAATGGGCCAACATTTTTTGTAGAAATGAAGAGTGAAGCCATCCAGGCCCGAGGCTTTGTCCTCTTGGAATTGGTTCAGGGCTCTAAGAATTTCTTCTTTCTCTATGGGTCGATCTAGGAGATAGTTATTTGCCTCAGTTAACTTAGAGGGGATATGCTAGAGAAAGAGATCAAAGAGGTGATCCTCATCTTTTCCAGAGGTAGTATAGAGGGAGTGGAAGTGGGAGGAGGTGTGTTGTTTAATTTGGTCAAAGTCCTGAAGGGTTTCCCCTTCCTGAGTTTTAAGCTCATAGATTTGGTTGGTCTAGTTTCTGACTTTGGCTTGGTTGTGGAAGAAGGTGGTGTTTTGGTCACTTACTTTCAAGCATATGCTCCTTGATTTAAGTCGCCAAGCTATTTCTTCTTCCTATAGGGCCCAAAGATAATATTTGTGGAGGGATTGCTCTTGGGTGAGGAGACTCTAATGAATCTCTGCACTTTCCATTTCATCTTGGAGGGTCTCCAGTTGGGACTCTTTGACTTTTTATTTACTGTGAGAATTTTTTTTATCCCAGCTCTTTAGCATATCTTTAACTAATTTGAGTTTCTGCTCCCATATGTAGTTTGGAGAGCTGGTGATCCACTGATTCTAGGTCTGAGCAATGGATTGAAGGAGATCTAGTCTATCCAGCTAGAGGGGATTTAGTTTGAAGGGAATTGGGCCCTAGTTCTGTTGCTTTTCAAAGGTCAGTCTTATGGGGCGATGGTCAGATCCAGCCCAGGGAAGATTCATTGAGAACGACTTATCAGGGAGAGCCAATAAATCACTGTTGATCAGGAATCTATCCAGTCTAGCTACAATATGACCAGGCCCTGCTCTTCTATTATTCCATGTAAAGATCCCTTTACTAGAGGGGACGTCATATAGATCCAGGTCTGAGATGAGGTCCTCTAGTCTTTCTCGGAATTTTTCTCTGACCATTGATCCTCCTCTTTTTTCCATTGCATCTTTGGTTGTGTTGAAGTCTCCTGCAATAATAAGGTTGGGGGGGGGGTGATTTTATTTGGCGAGATCTATCAGAGATTGCCAACATTCAATTTTTTTATTGTAATTATTTGGGATATAAACGTTAATGATGGAGAAGAGCATACCCGAAGTTTTATTGAGAAGATTCACTCGGATCCAGAATTGGGTTTGCGTTTGTGCTTGCAAATCAAAATTTTCTCTTTTAGAAAGGATTCTGATTCCACCTTGGGCCCCTCTGGAGCTCACTATGCATCCATCACAATTTTTCCAGATTTTTTGAAGGTCATTGAGGGTTTCCAGTTACCCTAGTTT
Source organism: Picea engelmannii (assembly GCA_009831015.1). NCBI lineage: Eukaryota > Viridiplantae > Streptophyta > Pinopsida > Pinales > Pinaceae > Picea > Picea engelmannii. Next base: position 193,173 of record ML801070.1, read on the forward strand.
CGTCTCCTGGAGCATGAGTATTGAAGGTTTTTCTACCTGTAACAATTTTATAAGTTCTTCTTTCTTGTGGCTATTGCCTAATCCCCTACAATTCTAGGAGATGATTTTCATCATTTATCAGGGTGTTTGGGTGCCCCCCCTCTTGAGGGCTGTGAGATTGTTCCTTTGTGTTGGGATTCTTTATTCTTGCCAGCTTTCCCATATTTTTTTAAGGATTCCTCAATAGTTTTTTGAATCCCTAGTTCCTTTTCCCTGTCTGCTATTGATTCCATTTTGTTTCAATAAAATATCCTTCGAGGTTTCTTGCTGTTGATGGTTTGGGTTAATTCCACTTCAGATTCACTGTCTGAGGAGTCTCGACCCTCTTCTTCCGTTAGTTCTGGGTTTTCTAGATTTTGGATGTGTGGAGATTGTGCGAGGTCTTCGCTTAATTCCAAAACTTCTTTATTCTTCTCCGAGGCTGCATTGTTTCCTCTTTCTTTCGCTTCTGGTCCTTTTCCACTGGTTTCCCAGGGTTCCATGGCGTCAGGTGGAGTATCATCTTGGCTAAGGACAATATGATGGTTATGGCTCGATTCTCCTTTTTGGGGAGATCCGAGATTCTTTTCTTTTGGATCATGAAGCTTTTCCCTTTGATTTTGGTGCAGAGTCTATTGATTTTTCCCATTTGGTTTCTTCCTTTTGGGTTGCTTCCATTGATCTTGCTTGGGATCTTGATCCTGGGTATCTTTGGCTTGGGAGAAAGATTTAGCGAAGTGGCCATATTCATGGAAGATTTTACATTTGAAGGGTATTTGTTCATAGTCCACTTGCTGGATGTAGGACCAACTGTCCAGATTTAATTGTATTGCTTTTGGAAGACCCTTTTCCAGGTCTACTTCTACACAGAGTCTAGCACAGGCCTGAAGGCCTTCCTTTGGCTCGGCATGGTTGATGAACTTTCCAAGGGTGTTTCCTATGTTTCGTATTGTTTCATCATTCCAACAGTGCAGGGGAAGAAAGGGTAGCCTGACCCAAACTAGAACTGCAGAGGGGATATCATTTTCTAGACTGAAGTCCAGGGTCCATTTATTTAGGTAAATTCCTCTGCCCCCCATGAAATAGGGTCCATTACGAAAGATCAAATCTCTATCTTCATTATTTTCAAATAAAAAGGCAAAGAATCCCTTACCTTAAAAGGCCTCCGACAATTTCCCTTTGATCAACTTGCGCCAGTTTGCTTCCAACCAGATGTGCATGGATTTTGGGGAGGGCCATAGTCCTGTGAATAGGCCGATTAAACCACGATTCATGAGCCTGAGAGCCAAGGGTCGCGCTGAGGGTGCGTATACTGTGACCTTGGGTATTTCAACCACCTTTTTGACAAAACGGGAGGGCGAAATCATGGGCGCTTTGCCATAGGACGAAACTAGGGCCTGGAAGGCCTGCATGTCAGGGGACGGGGAATCCGGGGGCGGATCCCCTCCCAAAGAGGGAGCCATCAATGCGTGTGTGCAGAGGTTAGCAGCATTGCAGAGCCATGCATCGGTTTACCAGTAAAACTCCAACATATTTCAATATTTCTTTGATGTAATGAGAGCTAATATTTTGTTAATTTATTAATACTTTATAAATGTATTAATTGATTAATCAATACTTTAATGATTAATGAAATAATGTATTATTATTAATTAATTAATACATTACATTCATACATTACATTCATACATTACATTATTACATTAATATATTACATTTACATTTTATTTTATTCTATCAATATATTTACAAGTCTTTACTAATATATCAATGTATTTATACTTTAACAATATATTAATTTATAATATATTAATGTATCAATTAATTGATACAATACATTATTTGATATTTATTAATTAACATGTTACAATACTACATTACATTATACATTAATGTATTGATACTTTAATTTATATATTACAATAAGGTATTAATTAATTAAAACATTAAACTTTAACATATTTATGTATTAATACATTAACTAATAGATTATTATTATTTTTTTTTTAACAAGAACCAAAATGAGATATATTAAGAAAACAACAGAAAACTGCTGGCAAAATTACAATCGGTCATCATTGGGTAGTCTCAACTGGGACTTCGAGAGTGGCTCTCGTTCACTAGATTAGGGTAATTTATCTAATCTCTCGATTTCTTCTAGTAATAGCGCTCCTTTGCTTAGTAGTACTAATTTGTTATCTTCTTTATTTGCTTCGTCGTTAAATTCCCACAAAATGTGGAATATATGAATGGCACGAAAGGTGGATATAAGGAGTTTAATTTTCTGAAGGATTTGCCTGAGCCTCATATGTTTGGTTAGGTTCTTACAATATAGAGCTTGAATGATGATACACGAATCTCCAAAGACATTGAGGTCCATGATGTTCCTGAGTTGGGCTTGAGATAAACCGTGCCAGAGGGCTAAAGCCTCAGCTATATTGTTAGTGTCCTTGCCGATTCCCCAAGAGTACGAAAGCACCTTTATTTCTTTGGGGTCAATAATCACCCCTCCTCTGCTAGCCTCACCAGGGTTTCCTTTAGAATCTCCGTCAAATAAAAGACTATGCCTTTGGAGGGATTTGCACCGTTTTGTGAAGTTTGATGGGTCCAATCTAATTTCCCACTCGTAAGTAGAGGGTTGAGGAGCAGTTGACACTTTCAAAGCACTTGGGATAAGGCTTGACAACCATTCTTCCTCGATGGGAATTAACTTGTCTTTATGCTGGAAAGTTGATGGATGAAAGAAAGTCCCCCATCATTGCTTTGGATTTTGCACTCACTTTTCCCTCTTTGGCAGATTTCCCTTGAAATACTCGAGCATTACGTTCTAACCATATTTTCTAGCAAATAAACTTGGGAAGGTACCTCCGACAACTTTTTAATTGGTCTTTCTTTGTGAGGGAGAAGGGGAATAAAGCCTGCTAGTTTAGGAGAAGACTGGGTATCTTATCCAGGAGTGTGACTTGATTTTTCCAAGGAGCCAATGCCATATGCCAAACCTCTCGGGTGAAAGAGAAATTCAATAGTATGTGTGCCACGGTTTCCTCATTTGAGACACAGAGGGGGCAACGTGTGGGGCCTTCCCATCCCTTTCTTTTGAGATTATCATCAGTGAGAATGGCATTGTGCACTAGTGTCCAGATGAACATGTCGATTTTCAGAATGGATTTATAATTCCAGACTTCTTTCCACAGGGCCGGATTGGGGGGCGCATTCAGAGTTACTTTGGAGAAATTGTAACCCTATGAGACTATGTACGAGCCGAAATGATGTCCCCATCCTCTTCTATATTTCTTGTTTGCAGTGATTGGCGATTTCCCTTGGAGGAGCGTGAGAAATCAACTTTCTTCAGCATGTAGGTGGCTCAGACTTCTCTACAGTTTCCAGTCTTTCCAGCTATTGTTTTCATCAGAATTCCACTTTGAGATGTCTCAAATCGTGTTAAGCTGTTGGGCATGGAGAATATTATTTAAATTGTTGATGCCCATGATGGAATCTGAGGGAGGCTCTCCCATGATCGATTCCTCCCAAATCCATATATTTTCTCTATTTCCTGGCATCCAAGTTAGATGGGGACTGAAGAACCCAGAGGCTTTTTGACAAATTGTGAAAATTGGCGATCCCTTTGAGACTTTTGGGGTTGCGTTGAGACATCTCCTTCTAGTACCTGAGTAGTATTTCTTCCACAGAGCGCTCTTTCTCCATGCGAGTTTTCTAGAGACCAGATTCCAGAGAATTTTGGCCCCTAGTGCCAGATTTTGGGCTCTCATATCTCTTATTTGAAGACCACCTTATGTGTAAGATTTTGTAATTTTCCTCCAACTCACTAAAGGCAGTTTGTTTTCATTCTGATGACCCCCGTTCTAGAGAAATCTTCTTACAGGTGACTCAATTTGGTTTATGCAACCAGAAGGAGCTAACAAGATAGATCTTTGATATATTTGGATACTGGCCAACACCGATTTAAGGAGGACTAACTTCCCTGCCAAGTTTAACCAGGAGGCTCTCCACGCTTGAATTCTAGATTTTATTTTTTCCACAACAAGAGACCAATGGGAAGATTTGGGCTTGCATTTGAAGATGGGGGCGCCTAAGTATTTGAGTGTCTCCCATTGATTTTCCCCTTCCATCTCCAGAATTCTAGATATTTCAACCATTTCCCTTGGCTTGCAGTTCCACCCAAAAATTTTACTCTTCCTGTAGTTTATTTGGATCCCCGATGCTTCCTTGTATAGATCTAGCTGCTGCTTGAATTTGCGAGCTATGATGGTACTAGCCCCTCCCAAGAGTAGTGTATCGTCGAAAAATTGAGCATGGTTTATATATTTGACCCCCCTTGCAATTTTTATGCCCATTAATTCCTATTGGGAGCAACAGTGTTCTAATTGAAAGCTTAGTGCTGAGGCTTGAATGGCATAGAGTAATGGGGACATCAGGCATCCCTGCCTGATCCCCCTAGATGCCTGAAAGAAATCTACCACTCTGCCATTGACTAACAGAGTGATCCAAGGAGTCTCGATACAAGCCTTAATCCATTGGATGAAAGAAGCATTGAATCCATATTTTTGTAATGTCTGAAACAAAAACACATGCCTTACTCTGTCAAAATCATTTGCTAGATCTAGTTTCACATTCATACCTTTTTCACCCCGTTGCATTCTTGAGTGGATCACTTCTTGAACCAGAATTATATTGTCAGTTATGTGCCTTCCTTTGATGAAGCCTCCTTGATTCTCTGGAATGATTGTTGGAAGCATACCCTTGAGTCGGTTTGCAATTACTTTTGTGATAATTTTGTAACCAATGTTGCACAAGGATATTAGATGGAATCTGTCAAAGTATGACCGATCTGGATTATTTTCGGCATGAAATGAGAGCGGAGATATAATAAATAAATGCACAGAGATATCATGTATATCCAGTAATATAACAAAAATATATCAGAGATGCAACCGTAAACACAGAGATATAGTAATACACGATTTCTATTAATGAAAGAAATGTACAGAGACTGTAAAAATACAGAGTGAAAGACTCGCTAGAATGGTGGCAGCTTATCTCTGAGAAGAGATGTGACAGCTACTCGCATTCGCAAGAAGATGATTATTACAATGAGGCTCTAAGGGCCTTTTTAACATAAGTAAAATCCAAAACCCTAACCCTGAAAGATGAAAAGCCAAAAGGTTTGTGGAAGTCTGTCATGAACCTGTTGAAGTTGAGGTTGTTCAACAAGTCGAGCTACATGAGAGGAAGGTGTGCAGAAGGAATCTTTGTGCTTTGTTGCAACCTTGTCGACCTACTTTTGTTGGATAGAAGGTGTAGGGGGCGAGACTGTAGTGGTTGTAATGTCATTCTGTTCCCCTTTTGAACATATTGTGAAGAAGCTAAATTTTGCATTATGATATACTACCTTGCGACACTTTTTAGGTGAAACAATAGTTGGAACTACCTTTGGTATTCTGTAGAGATGGCCCCCCAAAGTAACAATGACACTACGGGGTCGAGAATCATAAATAGCATGGCGCTTCCACATATATGGCTGGCCCAAGAGAACATCACAGACATCCAGTGGGGAGACATCACATAATACCTTGTCCTTGAAGGGATGGATGCCGTATGACAATCGACATTGCTGGCTGACACGAAGATCTCATCCTTGGCGAAGCCACTCAATGTTGTATGGCTGCGGGTGTGGTGTTGTCGACAATCCCAACTGTTTGACGACCTCTGCTGAGATGAGGTTCTTTTGGCTTCCGCTATCAACAATAAAATGCAGCGGGGTCCCCTTCACCCACATATGTGAATGAAAAAGGCGCTCCCCCTCTTC
>ML801070.1:212096-242020 GCA_009831015.1 Picea engelmannii
TGAACAGAGAAATAACCTTCTAGCAGAGTTAACCATTTTTCTAGGGCTTCTGCATCTATCTGTCCTTCAAATACAGGAATATCAAAATTAACTTGTACCTTGAAAGGCGAGGTGCCTCCAAAGTGGTCGCTTGATGAAGATGCCCCTGATGCTATCGGAAGGCGTTTAAGGATGTGGGAAAAATTCTCCATCATTTCATCCCTCTGTCACGTGAGAGCTTGCTCAAGCAACATATTGATAGGATCGTCTGCTTCGTCAATTTTCTTTTCTTCCGCCATTGAGGGTTTCTTGTGTGTGCGCGAGCGATTGTCTTCAAGAGAGACAATATCGAGACCCAACTTGCTATACTTGGATCTCGTCGGGGACATGCATTGAAAAAATGATAAAGAGCAGCCTGCTCTGATACCACTGATCCAGATTATTTTCGGCACGAAATGAGAGCGGAGATATAATAAAGAAATGCACAGAGATGTTGAAAATATTCAATAATATAACATAAATGTATCAGAGATGCAACCATAAACACATATATACAGAAATACATGATTTCTATTAATCAGAGAAATGTACAGAGACTGTAAAAATACAGAGTGAAAGACTCGCTAGAATGGTGGCAACTTATCTCTGAGAAGAGATGTGACGGCTACTTGCATTCGCAAGAAGATAGTTACAATGAGGCTCTCAAGGCCTTTTTACAATATATCGGAATGCCAAAAACCCTAGACATCCAAAAACCTAACCCTAGGAGATGAAGCGCCAAAAGTCATGTGGGCCCCGTTTGGGTAAGTTGGTGCATCAACTTCCCGGGGTCGTAACTTTTGCATACGATCTCCGTTTTAGACGTCTGATAGCTCGTTGGAAAGGTATCATCAAGGAGATTCATTTTGGGGGCTCAATCATTCCTTTGGATATCATTGAGAACCTTGATCTCGAAAAACCTTCATTTAGGCCCTCAAAATGGCCCCGTAAGTTAAAACCTGCTAAAAATAGTAAATTGCCAAAATTGCCAGAAAGTTGTTTTGAGCCTGTTGGAAAAGGTGGGTGGCCACCGATATCCACCTGGATCAAAGGAAGAGGGACCTTTTTCTTTAGAAATTAAAGCTAAGAATGCATAATTAGTTCTTCCACCAATCCTGTGGCATTTTTGTGATTTTAATACCATTTTATGCAGATCATGCTTTATGATTGGCCATCAAACTTGAAGGAACTGGGCTGTAAATACATCAAGCCATGGAGCTTTATCGGGGGCCAGACTATCCAAGGCTACTTTCACTTCTTCCAAGGTGACCAGAGTAGTAAGTTTTTGATTGGCTCTCGGTTTGAAAACTGAAGGGATTAAATTGAGAATTTGATGTTGGGTTTCTGTGGAGGCGTCCTCAGTGTAAATCCCTTTGAAATGGAGGTGGGAAGCTTTCTTGATTCCTTTTAAATCCATGACAGTTTGATTCTGAAATTGAATTTATTTGACAGAGTTGTCATTTTTCCTGGCCTCTACTTGCTTATGAAAGAATCTTGTGTTTTTATCTCCAACTTTTAGCCAGAGGCTTCGAGATTTTTGACACCAGTATTCTTCTTCCTCCCTACAGGATGTGTGGAGCTTCCTATGGAGATATTTCTTCTGTTTCCAGCATATTTGGGCTGATGTTGATTTCTTCCATTTTTAGCTGGTGCATTTCCAGGTGTTGTTGGGCTTCCACTCCTTGATTCAAAGGTGATTTCAAAGTTTTGGCCCATAGTTTGAGAGAGCTCTTCAACCTTCAAAGCTTTTCTTCCCACACATAGAAGGGTGACCCTGTAATTGGATCTTTCCACACTCCGGTGACCAGCTCAACGAACTCCTCATGATGGGTCTAGGATGGGCTGAATTTAAAAGGAATCGGGCCCAGGGGGGAGTCTTTGGTGATTTCTAGACTTATTTGCTTATGGTCAAAGGCACTGAAAGGGAGTATCTTTGACTCAACATTGAGGCCTAAAAGGAGGAAAGAGATTTGGACCAGGAATCTGTCCAGCGTTGCTGCAACGTGCCCTGGTCCAATTCTTTTATTGGACCAAGTGCATTTTCCTCTAGTCAGTTTTATATCTTCCGATTCCCAATCGAGAATGATGTCCTCAACCCATTCATGGAAGGGATCTCTGACAATGGTTCCCTCTTTTGTTTCCCCTTGGGATAAAGTGACATTGAGGTCCCCGCATATAATTATATTCTCATTCTGATGCATGTTAAGAAACTCTCTTAATTTATTCCAACATTCTTTTTATTCTTCGAGGAGTACAGGGACATAAAGATTAAAAATGCTTACCTAGATGCCCGACTCCTTGTGAAGAAGGTTGGTGAGAATCCAGTGAGTGTAATGCTCTGTCTTCAATAATTCAAATGTTGAGGAGTTCCATAGGGAGCCTATCCCTCCTGAGGCCCCTCTAGCACTGACCGCTACCCCTGCTCCTTTTTTCCACAGCCTTGCACTGGTTTGGAGGAATTCATGTTCCTCCAGCTTAGTCTCCTAGACTAGTAATGGATCTGGGTTTGTGATTTAGATTAAGTCCTTGATTGCATCTTTTTTGCTTTGACTTCCTAGACCCCTACAATTCCAGGAGATTATCTTCATGAACCGCTTTTTGGGTTGGAGGGCGTCCTATGATAAGGTTTCCCTTGGTTCCTTGTATTTCTTGGGTTTAACATTGTTTCCAGTGTTGGCTGTGATCCTTGAATTTTTTCTTTGTATGCCTCCCATTCTCTTCTTTCCTTTTCCGTTTTCCTTCCTCTGGTAGTTGGTTTCTAGGGTTTCTGAGTTAAACCAATATCAGCCTCCCCCTCATCTTCTTCTGATGTTTCTTCCTCTGTCTCTGATATTTGGGATTCATGTATTTCTCCTGGTTCTAGATGCAGGGTATTTTCCTTGTTTTGCTGGCTTGCCGCTTCTGAGTTGTCTTGCTTTTCTGCATTGTTTTCTTTGCTTACAGGCTCCTTCTCTTGACTCCCAAGTATTGCAAAGTTGTTTTCCATATCCTTTTGTCCTCTTTGTTTTTCCTTTGCCTTTTTGGAGTTAGGGTTAGGGTTTACCTTGGGTCTCTTCGCTTGCTTCCATCCTTCTCCTAACTCTTTCTCCATTTGCATGGTCTGGATTTTTGGTCATTGCTTTTGGAAATGTCTGTATTCATGGAAACTACGACACTTGAACGACAACTACTCGTAGTCTAGTTTTTGGTAGTGCTGCCATTCTCCTACAGTTAGCTTGATTGCTTCAGGAAGACCCGCTTCCAAATCAACTTCTACGCAAATCTGGGCACACGAGTATTGACCTTTTGGATCCACTTTGTCTATGTATCTTCCCAGTTTGTTGCCTACGGTTTGCAGAGAGGAAAGTTTCCAACAATGGATTGGCAGGTTGGGTAGGCGTACCCAGACCATAACTGTCTTTGGAACGTCCACTTCAGGATCGAAGTCAGGTGTCCATCGATTTAAGTAGAACCCCTGTGGTCCCATGAAATAAGGCCCACTCCTAAAGATTAGATCCCGATCTTCTTTGGAAATGAATTCGAACAGGAAGAAGACTCTTCTGACTGCATAGCTGGTAATGCTGTTTGATATCACGGGCCTCCATTTTTTTTGGATCCAATTCTCAGTTGTTCGTGGAGATGGCCATAGCCCTATAAACTGACCAACAAGTGCCCGAGCTGCAAGATAAACAACCACACTCACACGATGGGCTGGGGGTAAATCGATTTCCGGGACTTCATCGAGTTTTTTTACAAACTTTGGAACAACTCCTCCTTCTTTCATCTTTCCTTGGGCGAGTAACAACCTTTTGAAGGCTGCTTCATCGGCATAGGGCATGAGGGGAGGCGACTGCTCCCCGCCTCCAATAGGGCACATCTTAAATTAGGGAAACGACTCTGTGGGTAGGATGCACCACAAGAGAGGCCCCTTGGGCATAAGGGAATAGGACGTCTTAGCAGGACTGGTGCAACGCACCAGAGGGGGAAGCCCCAAGGACAGGCTACAGGGGGTGCTCAACTCAGGCACGAGAGACTCTCGGTTCGGAGGAATGATTGTTTTTAGCTTTCTCCACTGTTGCAAGATTATTTAATTATTACATTGTATTGATACTTTAATTTATATATTACAATAAGGTATTAATTAATTAAAACATTAAATTTTAACATATTACTATATTTATGTATTAATACATTAATTAATAGATTATTTAATTATTACATTGGGACTTTATAACCTTTATTACTAATGTATTACTTTATTATTTAATATTTTATTTATTTATTAACTAATATGTTACATTAATAAATTACAGTATAAATTAATTAATACATTAAATATCTATTAATATATTAATAGTTGTTCTTTAGGTTGTAGGCCCTATTAATTTTAAAAAGGTGAAAAATAACATCAACATATATTAACCACTTTTTACTTAAATGTGTGGTTGTTGCTACTCTATAATTATATAAAGAGATCATTTGTACAATAAAATGACCACACTAAAATGTTATAATGTAATATAGATTTTACCTTTGAAGTTTCTTAAGTATAATTCTTGGTATCCCTTACTTCAATATATGTATATATGTTTATATGAATATAATTCTTGCTGTCCCTTGCTTCAATATATGTTTGTATGTATTTGATGATAGATATTAAATCCAACATTTGGTATCAGGGCAATAGGCTGTTCATGCTACTGTATTTGTGAGGTATTACGTCCAATAGAGGGTGAATTGTTGCATGGAGTTTGCAGCGTGGAGTTGCGGTGTGGGAGAGGAGCGTGAGCGTCTACCTTGGAATGTGGAGTAGGAATGCTACAATAGAGGGTGGAGAAGTGCGTAGAATAGGGTTTGCGACTGGTTCATTTATTGTGTGTGATTGGTCAATATATATATGTGGAAGAGGCTTCATCTTGTGGATCATGCGATGAATTTTGCAATTTCCAAGAGATTGGTGCATTTAGGGTACCTGCAAACTGAGTACACTGCATTTGGTGACAAACTCCATGGGGCATGAGCACCCTGGGTTATTTGTCCAAGTGACCAATTACTATAAGAATTGTGATGTTGAAGGCATTTTTGTTAGTTGTGTGCCCTCGAGTGATGATTGCATAAGTGATCCTCTTATATTTTTGTATGGGAAGTCACAGTATTCTATTTTTAATGTGATGCATCAAAATCATATCTCCATGTCATAGATGTGATCTGAACCAATTGTTGTTGATATTTAGTGTGGACGGAAGTGTTTGGTGACTGGGAGAAAATTGACAACCACAGTGGGAGATGAACCCAGGACTACGAGAAATAAAACTGATGTGTTTGTTGTGTATGTGTATTGATGCATTTGAACTGGTGTGGCGAGTTCGCTGTTAAAGCTGACTATAGTCTCAATCTTGACATAATTCCAAGCAATCACACCTCTGTGTGTAGATCTGGTGAATGGGAGACAATAAAATATTTAAATCTGAGGTGGTGGAAGCTATTACAAGTGTAGAGAGTCAGGTTGCTTTACATGAGATTTCCCTAACCGTGGAGTCTGCTATGTTTTTGGATTATTTAGAAATGGTGTCAAGCCACATTTTTTTGTTATTATGAGCCTGAGGAGTGACATTTTGTGATTCTTAATCAACAAAACATAGATGCCTCCACACTCTGGTAAGAAAGGAATTATGGAAAAAAAATGAGATGATTGATTATTGTGCATGGTATTATACTGTTTCCAATCCACATGAACGAAAAAGTTTGGCAGCTCTTTGGGCAGTTCGCGACCCAAAAAATTGATTTGGTTGAATGATAAATTGAGTGCGCCTCTCCCAGGCACTATCTAATTTGTGTCTACTATCCCAGGAAAGAATAGTAATAATTTTTTGGATTGCTAAGCTTAGGAATTGACCATTCTATTTCAAATATTGCTACAGGAATGGCACGCTCACTCACGAGAACACTCTTCACTTCAGGATATTCCAGAATGCAGTCACAATAGAAAAAAAAATGTTAAGAATCATTGAGACAACAATGGATAGTTCGTGAGGAGAACATTAAAAACATATTGTGTCGTGGAGACAGGAGAACGATCTACAAGGTATTACTTGCATTATTTCCCAATGGGTGGAGAGTTGCAACAGAAGAAGCTCTGTGGTAGCAAGAATCGAAATTCCAATTCGGAAATATAGCCAATGAGAGAAGGACATGATTTTCTCATTTGGCAGCTCTTTCATTGAGAAATGGAATGATCTCATGGAAGAGCATTTTTGAAGTTAATCAAGTCAATGTTATGTTGTAAGTGGAGGAGAAAAAAGGGTCAATATTTATTTATTATTATTATTTTTAAATTATGTAAATTTTTTGAGGTTAAAAATTCATTTGTGTTGAGAATATTGAAGTCATTGGAAATTGTTAAAGTCAAGTCCATGTGAGAGGTTAAGATTATGATGTCAGATGGAAGAAGTTGTTATTGATATGTAAATTGAAGAAGGGTGCATGATCATTAAATAAGAGTTCAAGATTAGTTGAGAATATGGAGTCAAGTAAAGAGGAAGTAAAATAAAAGTCAAGTCTATGTAAATCATGGAATTGGTGCATCAATTAAGTTTTCCAAGCCAAGGTTATAGGTGTCTTGTTGGATCTTGATCAACCCAACAAGAAACATATGTATTTTGTAAGCATGTAATTTTTAGGTGTCTTGTTGGATGGAGAAGTCTCTCCTACAAGAATAATTTGATGTTGATATTATGTGGAAGATTTTGATGGAGAAGATGACTAAAGAAGAGAATAAGACTCCATGAATGAAGAAGAAAAATAAATAATGATGAAGAAGTAGATGATAGAAGATAAAAACAAGACTCATGAAGATGAAAAATGTTGTTGACTCCAAGAGAGAAGCAGATGACATAGAAAGATGAAGCAATGAAATAAGAATGAAAGGAAGTGAAGAAAGAAAAGGAATGAATCAATGGAAGAGAAGCAACGGAAAAGGATGCAAGAATACAACAACAAAGAAGAAAAAGAATCAAGAAGGAAGAAAAACACGGTAAATAAGTAGCATCGTGATTTTTTTGAGATTGATATAGAATGAGATCCCTAAGATGTTTGAATATCGTCTTTGATAATGTTGTTTTAATGATGGAAACAAAGATGATATTGGTCCTATGTTTGTATAAATAAATATGTTGTATCTGAGTAAATGATGATGTAAGCCATGAAGAGACATTTTGTATGTACCTGAGTCAATGTTGATGTAAGTCGTGAAGAGGCAAGTGTACCCCCATAATTTGTATGTTGAAGGTTTGTGGTTAGCTAGAAACCGCTTGATATAATGTTTTGTCTGTGGTAAGCATAAACCACTTGTCATGAAAGAGGAGGGTTCGTGATAAGCCAAAAATCACTTGTTGTAATGGTTGAGGGTAATCCACCAAAACCCATGATGTATGGGTAAGCCAGAGCATACCAAAGATGATGATTGATTATGATGCAAGGAGAGTTAGGTATAGGTATGAGAATTGTGATTCAAGAATGGTTGATGAACCATGTACAAGAAATAGTTTCCTATAGAACCGACATATACAAGAATTGATGACCCATGTATTCTGGTGGATGGTAACTTTTTTACATGGACTTAAAAAAATATGGTTTTTATACTATCCAGGTAAAAGAAGCATATTGAAGCTGCAAAATGAAGAAGACCAAAGACAATAGATGAAGGAAAAGCATAATAAGGTGTTGAAGATTGAACCAATTCAAAGATCAGTTGAAGAGATCACAAATATTCATTGGGGGGGAGTATGAAGGTGATGGGCGTCGGGCTCTGCTCCTGCTAGCAATCCAGGAGTGACTTCGTTTAATGTCACGATTTATTTTAAAAGGGTGATCAAATGGAGGAAAACTAAAAACAACATTGTATCAACTCAGAAACCAGACCAGGCATGCATGAACGAGTGAGGTCTTGATAAACTCCAAACAGTGAGTCGTAGTAAAGGGTGAGCAGGTGGAAGACTTATGCAAGAAGGGTGCAAGATCTATCACAAACATCCGGTTTGTAATAGACTGAAGAAGAAATGTATTCGAACACAAAATCCTTTTACATTCAAACACATATACTAGAGAATACAAAGATGCCGCAACAAATCCTTTATCGCAACAAGATTGTTAAGTCCACATGAATCCTTCAACTGTGAACCCTCTAGCAAAGATGAAACAAAGATGGAAAAGAAAGGAAACTGTTTGTTATAAACCAAGAAGTCTCAAACACATAGGCATAACCAGGAAACCAGAGTATTGCTGAAACTTTACAGTCGGGAGCTTAGCTCTACCATCGATAGATACAAACATGGCAAAAATGCCTACATATACTCAAAATAACAACAGCAGTGGAACCAAGAAAATGCATTGAAAGCTTTGCGTCTGCATGTCTTCTGACACTCTGCAGCAGCAGTCTTTGACTAATCGTGCAACTTGTGGTAGACGCGATAGATCTTCTGACAGTTACATCGGCGAATCGACGTGCCTTTAATTCATTGTATTACGTCCCCATTATGGCAGAGACGATGTCTAACCACCACCAACCGCTTCAATAACTGCTTCTTGGGATTGAGAACGGCCCAGCCAACTCAGCATTTCGGGATATGGACGACTTCTCGCGCTGCCACCTGGAATAACTGAATGGCTTGAGGAACAGGTATGGAGGCCAGCGTGGAGGATGAGGTGCATGAACGGAATGTTCGTGTCGGGTTATAAGGGCGTGAAAGGAGTGATGCTACAAGAGGAGGATGAAAGAAGGCAAGAAATCGCCTCCAGGTGAGATGCTGAAGTGGAAAGGAACAGGACACGAGGCGAGCAGTGAATGGATGGTGAGAGGAAGGAAAAACCACACAGACCAAAAGGACGAGGTGGAAAAGTGACACACGGCAGCGGGAGAAAGGTGGACTGGAAGATGACAAGGCAGGGGAGGAGGGCCCACCCTGGTTAAGCACGTGGCAGCTGAGAAGGGCGGGGCTGCACGAGCACCGTTGATCCGGGCGCCTCAATCGTGGCCTTCGGGAAGCTGCATATAGGATTTCGGACCCCCCCCCTCCGCTTAAAGGTAGAAAGGCGGGGGGGGGGTCCGGAATGGTCTTCATCGCCATTGATCCGGGCGCGCCGATCTGAGCCGTTGGAGAGGTGCGCCCCCGATTCCGGACCCCCCCCCCCGCTTAAAGGTAGAAAGGCAAGGGGGGTCCGGAATCCAACGCGCGCCGTTGATCCGGGCACGCGAATCTGGACCACTCGATCTTGCGTGTTGTTTACCATGGGCACATTATCGCCCAAAACTTAGGACAAATGGGTTTTAACCCGTTCTTTCGCACTCCAACCCCTTTAACAAGAAATATCGCTAACAGAAGGAATACTTCATACTTGTGATATATGATTAATGTCTAATGTATATGAGTGCATACATGTAATGGAATAGACCTAGCTTAATGTATATGTATGAGTGAAAGATGAGTATAAGATGAAATATTATGGATGAGGATCTCATGGATTGAGTTGAGATATTTAAGGAGATATTGTGGAGATGGTTATGGATATGATGTGATCTAATTATCTAATTAAGACTTAGTAGTTATGGTCACCTATGGTTATATAAAGAGACCATTTTTACAATAGAATGTACACACATGAATGTTATAATGTAATATATATTTTACCCTTCCGAGGTTTCTTGAGTATAATTCCTAGTGTCCCTTGCTTAAATATGTGTTTGTATGTATTTGTTGTTGGCTATTAAAGACAACATAGTCTCCTCATGATTTGCAGTCTTTATCTTCTTAGTTTTTCTTTTCATGATTGTCTTATATGTATCACTGAAAAACATAGATATTCAGTGATAAGACAATTTCCTGAATTGGTTGTAGACTATCAAAATCAAGAGATGTGGAAATGAGTTTACCTAGAATGGAAGTGATGGAAGTAGTGTCAATGGAAAAGACATTTGTAACAACTGTTGACTGATTTTTCTTAGTACATGTATTGGTATTGCTTTCAAAATTTACTTCAACAGTTTTCACAGGGGTCTGTGTTGTAGCTTTTTCCTAATCCTACTTCCCTGTTACATTTTCATGTTGACTTTGTTTGTCCACTTGCATGTCAGTGTTATAAGTATTATGATCTTTCTCTATCTCAGTTTTAGATTGTTCATCTTCCTCTTCATCAGTGCTTATTTGGATATTTCCCTATTTTTCACCTTTTTTCCTTTAAAAAGGCCTTCTTTCTATTGAATTGCCAATCGATAAATTCTTGCATTTCAAGGTTTCCTCTCAACTCATGAATTCGTTGAGCCCTTCCTTGGTAATTAAATTCTCTTTGGAAAATAATTTCAAATGGGTCATCTTCATGATTATATGCTTTGACATTCTTTACCATGCTAAACTGTTTCTTAACAAGACCTATTGGATCATGTCTTGTGAAATTACCATGTGCTAACCAGATTCCTTCCATATGTTCTACTTCTTTCAAAGCATGTTTTTCATTAAAAAAAAAGAAAATGCCAAGTGAAATTGGGGAAGATGGCCATTTTTGTTTTTCTGACTCTTTGACATAGAGGCAACAATGCCAACACCGACCGTTTGATATGCAATTTCTCTAAGTGATAATCTATCTGGAACATACCTGGGTAAAATATTAGGAGCTCATTCACATCCATAAATCCTTATATATGAAAATTATTCATCAATAAAACAATCAACACTTTTCTTAATAGCATTTATAGCTTCTTGAGTAAACTTGGAGGCTACTTGATTTTTCATAATCACATGTAGAGGTACCATAAAGTGATTGCAAACTTCATAGAAGAAATTCCTATAGTTTATTTCCCACATTTTAGAACAATGTGTGTGACTAGCATCTTTGGAAGGGGACCAATTACAGGACAATAAAGGAAATGGGGTGACTTCATAGACAACTTCTATTAAATATCCTGAAATAAAGAACCCAGGGCAATACCCTGGGGGTGCTTCTTGTGATTTTTCACCTCTAGCCTGATATTAGCAGAGAGGATGTGATCCCAGTTGAATAATTCTCCTTTGAGAACTTAGTGAATGAGGGGAACCCAACCCAATTTAAACTTAAAATAATACTTTTCACCATATAGGTGACAAATCATAATGGCTACTAGCAAGGAAGGTTTCTTCATTCTTGGAACATGGTATATTTTTCCTGCTATAATTTTAAATGAATTGGAGTCATGCCACCATTCTATGATCAAGTTACCCATTTTCATTTCTTCCTTTTCAACCTCCTTCTCAATGAAATTCTTAATAAAGTTATCATCTAAATAAACTTTTGGTAGCCCTAATTTTTACATGTTGGAGATGTCTTCTGGTCTGAATGACCCAACAATATTCCAAGTAGAATTCACAATAGTATAAGTAGAAATATCAATGTGAGAAATGATCCATCGTACCATGTCATAGTAGGGTAGAACTGTTGGCCTGGTAGCTATCTTTTGTAGGAAATATTTCTTGATATCAACCAAATCATCAACATCAGACTCGTACTCATGTGTGAAGTCTCCATCTTCGATGAACTTATAAATTTCTCTCCATTTCATGTTGTTGGTGGCTCCTATTTTGAAATAGGTATCTGAAAAGAATGTTGTATTTGAGTTCTTCTCAATATCTTCATCCTCTTCCTTATATTGTTTAGATTTTCCTTTTTTGGTCATCTTGTCATCGAGAATGTCTGCAGAAATAAATCCGGATAAGATTTTGAAAATATATAGACTTTGTTTTACTAATTTTACCAATAAGAAACAATACTAACCAAAAGAAGAAACTGAGAAGATCTTCGTGTCTTAAGACCCCTGGAATTATGCAGTTGAAATTGCTTATCAAACCCAGAGACGTTGTGTAAATTACTAATAGAGTGGAAGGTAATGTTATGCGTGAATTTGATCTGCTTAATGGATCTTAAATCATCTTTGAATGCTTCAATAAATTCATTTAATTCTCATTAAATGCAATGTCAGAGTTATTAAATGGAGAAAAGAAAGTTAAGTTTTTAAAAAATGTGAGGTAACATTCGTAACCAGGAACTGACTCACCCGAGATCTATTAGATATTAAAACTTTTAAAACAACAATGAGACACATGACAATTTAATTATGATAAGCATTTTAGTTATTGGACCTTAATCTTATTATTAACCGCTCCACCAAATCATCGGGAAACCAGACTCTTTATTTTTTGATATATTGAGATGCATGGATAAATATAGTCCGATCTAAACAGCTCACTAGCTCATCGACTCATCAGGAGATCGAGAGAAAAAGTTTGAATGAAACACAAAAAACTCGATCCAGTCCAATTGGATAACCGAGGCACCAAACCATTGGAGATTAGGAAGTTTAAAGTGAGGTATTAGAAATAGGATGGTCTCATCCACTAGATCATTGGTCCACTAGGAAACTGGGAAACCTTGAGACTAAAATTTATTTTTTGATATTTTTTATTAAAAAGGTTTTATTAGGAAAATTTTAATTGGATCAAGAATAGATCGACGAAGATAACAAATGATAAATAATGAAGAAAATCAAATTATAACAAACCAAAAAATTGTAGAGGCCCATCATTATTTTTTGAAGAATTTAAAATAATGGGTGGTTGTTGTATGGGTCACAACAGGTGTGCATGTTTAAAAAACACATCGGTGCTTTACATGTAATATATGCACAGGTGTTGTAAACATAATTTATGCACCTGTTCTTAGTAACAAAGAATGGTGTTGACACCTCACTGAGGCACACATAAACTAAAAATCACCAGTGCGTACATAAAATTAGAAAGCATCAGTGCTACATAAGCAAACAATGTGGAACCGATGCTTAAAAATTATAAGAGCATCAATGTTACAAACAAAAAAAAGATGAAACCAGTGTGTAATAACTATAAGAGTATCAATGCTTTTTAGTTTTATGTACGCATCGATTCATTTTGAGTAAGAGCGCATTGGTGCATTTTAAAAATACAAGCACCGAAAAAAAACCTATACTACAACCTCTACCCACCAAATTTATTTTAGTTATATGGAAAATCTATTAAAACCTCCACTTCAAATAGTGGAGCTTGTAGTGGAGGTGTTTTTGAAATTTTTTCCAAATCTTGTAACACTAAAAACCTCCTCAAAAACATCCACTACAAGGCGTTTTCATTATAGTGCCCCCATGAAATATCTTAGAATGATAGCATACTAGCTTACATCCTTGCATCAAAACTACTCCCATAACATACCCACTTGCATCTATCTCCACTTCTAAAGGATTATGAAAATTATACAATGCAAGAACTAGTGTCTAATTGATCTTTCATTTTATCTCATCAAAATATTTTTGATGATTCTTTCCCCACTGGAAACTCTTACCACTGGTTGTTATAGAGTGGAGTGGTGCAACTACTATTGAAAATGATGCAATAAAATTTCCTAGGTACTGTGATACCCCAACAAATCTCATAACTTCAGTGACATTAGTAGGAAATGGAAACTTCATTATGGCCTCCATCTTTGTGGGATGTATCTTGAGTTCCCCTCCATTGATCATGTAATCCAAACACACCAATGAATGCTAAGAAAATTCAAGTTTATTTAGGTTTTCCAACAACTGATTATTTTTTAGAGTTTCTAAGACTTGCATGATATGTGATATGTGCTCCTCTCAGGTAGAGCTATAAACCAATATGTCATCCAAATACACTATTACAAATGAATCTAAATGGGGATGCAATACATCATTCATTAATCACATAAATGTAGTGATTGCATTACATAAACCAAAAGGAATGACCAACCATTCATGCAGACCTTGCCTTTTCTTGAAGGTGGTCTTCAAGTTTTCTTCTTATTTAACATGTACTTATGACATCCAACTTGGTGAAGTACTTGGCTTGTTGCAACCAATCTAAAAAATCATCAATCCTAGGGAGAGGGTACCAACTCTTGAATGTGATCTTGTTCAAATATTTTTAGTCGATACACATTCACCAAGTCCTGTCCTTCTTGGGTACTATGCTGATAGGTGACTGATAAGGTGAGGTTCTTGGTCGAATTACTCCATGGTCCAGTAATTGTTGCAATTGTTTCTTCACTTCTTCTACTTCTAGAACAAATTGTCTATACAACCCAATATTTGGTAATGGGGAGTCAGGTAACAATTGTATCTCATTATCCACTTCCCTCTTAGGTGGAAACCCTTTAGGATCCTATAACACTCCTATGTACACCTACAACAAATCTTCCAATATTTTTTTATATTATTTTCTACTTCCCTCTAGGGATGCCTTTACTCTTACCCATTTCTCCCCTGGATAAGTGTCTCTTAAGAAAATAAATACATACTTCTTATTATAACTAATAAACTTGTTGGCTTGGTTAGCACTTAATAGAGAGATATTTGACTTTCCTTTGTATGCACTGGTGATGAAATACTTCCCATCGTTGATCAGGCACTACTATTTTTCTCTCTATAACACACCCAACCCCCTAAGTAACCTTTATAAGGGATGAGGTATCGTAATTAAAGTTTTTCTTAGTCATTTCATCCCCCTCTCAGAAGATTCATCGCCTCCTGCTCATCATGAGCCTACCAACGATGGTTGTTTCTTTTGAAATTGAGTCTTAGATCAAAATAAATGGCCTCCCTAAAGTTCCTTGGTCTTTGACCTATCTGAGCCTTGACACATGGCATCCATGTGACATCTCGGCATGTTCACTATCCGCCATGGTGACTATGTTGCACCTACATGTGCCTATGAAATTATGCCATCAAATGAGGTTGTTCCACACAGAACCATTAGAGCCATCGCTCAACTGGTTTACTAGTACTCTTATGACTCACCTCCGATAGATATAGTATCAAATAATATTCCCCTTCGATGCCATTCGTTCATAGATAGAGAAAATCATGAAGATTCATTACTTTGAGATCAGAGCATCGAGGAATATACCCTTCTCTTTAATAAAAAATCATGGGTGTAAACTGCAATCTCCTGATGGACGGTTGAGATTGATTCAGAACTTACAACTCTCCCGCCAGGTAGAGTCCTCACGACTCACCCACCTTTGGGTAAGTGATACTTGTCACTTTAACTCACACCGACTATCCCACTGGCAAGCCATGTCAGCCATGGGTTAAACTTGCGTTCTAACATCCTTTGATCGGACTCACACTTCTAGTTCATTGAAGGATCTCTCTGAATCCATCAAGGTTGTACTTTGGAAATGGTCAATGTTGAACCAGCAAGGCTTGCACTACATACGTTCACCTATACAATTGTTGACAAATGTCTATGTACTTCCTATCAACCTTCATTTTTACGATTTACTAGTTGGACCCGTAATGATTACCGATTCTCTCTAGTCTAACTTCGGGGTTATTTTCACAGTACATGAGATTTCCTCCCAAAGGTCTCACTCCAACAGGGTTAATTCGGAGCCCTTCCCACGACACTCGATGAATCTCTCTGACACAACGACTCTTATTAACTACCAATGAATGGTCATGATCTATTTAGATCAATAACGATGGTTCCTTTCCGACCAATCACAAGGTTTACCGAGTCATATATTTTCATTCAAAGGACTTAGCCATTTTTCCAAGTCCTACAAGACCTCAACCTCCGAAATTAGAGGACTCAATATGACCCTAGAGTCTCCACAGACTGCCAAAATCAGATTTTAGGATTCACATGGGCTATAGGATCTTCATGCCAGGAACATATGGAGTATTGAAATAAGTAGTTGTTTGGGGTTCATTCATTTCGACGATTTAACCAAACATTTGTATTCATCACCATGTTGCTCACTTTACTGCATTCAGATCGTAGATTAAGAATATAACAAGTCTCTTGGATTTGAAAATTCATATATATATATATAAACACAATCATTCTATTCTTAAGCATTCACATAAGTCAATCACATAAGTCATTTTAATACAAATGCAATACTTATCTGATAAAGAAATGACCCAATCTAATTGACTAAGAGAGGACATCTTTCCTTCCAACATTAGGCCTTGTTGTAGAGTCACTTCCTACAACACACCACCCCCATGCCAAGCCATGATACAACTAGGGGAATTGACTCAACATGGCTCCAAGTATACAATGATCTGAGAAGGTTACTCTCCTTCTCCCTATGACACAACAGAAGTTGCCACTTCCTACTGAGCTCACGGTCTCTACATGTTTATCAGGTGGTTTCTCAACTGGATTTCCTCTACACAAGGGATTCCCTTCTTTTCTTAACAGTCCCTCAATGACCTCCCCTTAACAGTGTTGGTTTCTATGTAGTAAGCACCAAGTTGCAACTCACTATTTCTCTAGCTCAGGATTTGGGTCGTATCTGTTCATGGTGATCATCCTCATCTTGGAAAAGATTCCTATTTTCTTGAAGAAAGTTATCCTTCTCTTTCTAAATCAACACACCTTCCTTCTATGCTATGTTTGTCATTTCCCTAAGCTCTCTTGTTTTCATGCTTTCATATATGTTTTTCCATTTCCATCTCTCTCGCTCTTGCTTCCCACACTTCCTTTTTCTCCATTCCTTGGGCTCTCTGTTGAATTCTGCAGACGTACCCTGCAGTCCACCCTTTCTCTATCTGAAGGGGAAGTTTTTGGTACGTTCTATCAACCATTTAATTGACCATTCTTTCTATGGATGGGCCAATTGCGGCTATCATTACTAACCAACCACTTTTATGACCTTCTCTTTAATGTTCACGTGGTCTCTTCCATCAATTTGGTGTGTTGGAGGTGAAATCATCATGTTTGTAAGAATATATAAACTTTTTGTGCAAGCTTCCTATTTTCTTCATTGATGGATCTTGTCTTCATTTCACTCAACCATCCCATCATTCCTCTACTTCATCAATTTCCTATGGTGTGTCATGGCAAGTACTTATCAAGGTTGTTCCCTCCCAGTCAACAGTTTGGTGTTTATATTAAATAAAACACAATTACATGCCTCATATTATTAACATATAAGGTTTGTGCATAATTATAGTCTTGGGAGAAAATAGGGTGTTACATTCCCCTCCCCCTTAATAAAACATCATCCTCGATGTTTAAGACATCATGCTTTTTACAATTATGTAGTAAAAAAACTGGGTAGGATAATGTCATGGTATATCCCAGTTCCCATGTAGCTTCATTAGCTCCAAAATGGTTTCATTGCACCTTGACCCATGCGATGGCTCAGTTCCAGAGCATCATTTCTTTCCTGTCTAGGATGCATTTGGGTTCTAGTTGGATTTATCCTTCTGGTTCCACCTATATTACAGTCCAATCAATAATGTCATTATATTCATGCACATATTTCTTTAACAAATACACATGGAACACATTATGTGCTCTAATAGTGGGTGGTAAAGAAAGTCTGTATGCTATTGGTCCTATTCTTTCTAGGATTTCAAATGGTCTATAGTATCGGGGAGACAACTTAGCACACATTCTCATTTTCAGGGAACTTTTCTTGGGTTTCACCCAAAGATATACATGGTCTCCTATTTTGAACTCTCTGGGGGTTCTCTTACTATCAACATAGCTCTTCTATCTATCTTGGAAAATTTTCAGATTCTTCCTTATCTAAACCATGACTTTCTCCATTTCCTTTAGTAATTCAGGTCCAAGTATAACTTTTTCTGCTGGACTATCCCAACTAATTGTAATTATGCACTTCTTTCCATACATGGCTTTAAATAGGTTCATCGTCAACGATTCTTGATAATCATTGTTGTACACAAATTCTACCAAAGGTATATATTCTTTCCACTGCTTGTTTTTATGCATAACATGCATTCGCAGCATATCCTTTAGCACTATGTTCACCCTTTTGGTCTGACCATCGATTTGAGGATGGTAGTTCGTACTAAATGAAAACTCCATATCTAAACCTGCAAACAAGATTCACCAGAAATTTGAGGTGAATTTTGTATCTCTGTCTGAAATTATGGTTTTGGGAAAACCATGCAACTTGAATATTTCTTTCATGAAAACATTGGCAATGTATATGGCTTTAAAGTTAGACTTTATGGGAACAAAATGAGTTTCCTTGCTCAGCTTATCCACCACAACCATGATTACGTCATGTTGTTTGACTATCTTTGGAAAACCCGTGATGAAATCCATGGAAATCACTTCCCATTTCCACTTTGGTATTTGTATGGGTTGCAATAGTCCCGTAGGGTGTTGATACTCGACCTTCAGTTGTTGGAACTCTAGGCACTTCGAGATATATTGAGCAATGTCTTGCTTCATCTTAGGCCAATATTACAATTGCCTAACTATTGTCACCATTTTTTGATAATCGGGATGACTGACGTAAGGCCTCCTATGGAAATCATTCATAATCAGTTGTTTCAGGTCTATTGAATTGGGCACGTATAGCCTCTAGTTGTATGTCAACATGTTATTAGCTCTAAATTGATATCCTTCACACCTCTTTTCCTTAGTTTCTCGCTGGAACCTTTCCCTCACTAGGTTTAAGAAATCATCTTCCGACAAGAGGTTATTAATTCTTAATTCTATGTTGAATGTTGGACTCACCTCCACTTGTTGTTGCTAGGTGTATTTCCTGAATGTTTCGGCTGAACGTGTTGACTAATTGTTTCTCTTTTCCTTTTATGTGCTTGATTTCAAAGTCAAACTCATTGATTAATTCCATACAAATTACCTATCTAACATTCAACTTTGGCTGGTTGAACAAATAATTCATACCATAATGCTCAATCACGAGGAAAAATCTCCTCCCAAGTAGGTAATTTCTCCTCAACTTCAATGCATGTACAATTGTGGCGAGTTCTAAGTCATGGGTAGCATACTTCTACTCATGTTAATTCAAATTTTGTGATTCATAACAAACCACTTGTCCTTCTTGCATTAGTATTCCAGTGAGTCCCTCCTATCAAGCATTAGTGGAAACCAATATGTATTTTTATGGGTCTACAATCCTTAAAACAGGTGCATTGGTCAACCGTTTCTTTAAATTTTGGAAACTATATTCACATTCTGGTGACCACACAAATCTATTTCCATTCCTTTGTAGTGATGTAATAGGATTCCTGATCTTGGAGAATCCCTTGATAAACCTTCTATAATAACCATCTAATCCCATGAAGGATCTCACTTCTGTCACATTTCTAGGAGCTGTCCAATTCATGATTTATTTGATCTTCACAGGGTCTACTGTGACTCCTTCGAATGAGATTACATGGCCTAGATACTGGATTTCCATTTTAAAGAAATCACACTTGCAGAATTTGGAATATAGTTGGTGCTCCCTTAACATTTGTAACACCATTCTGATATGTTCTTCATGCTCCTGTTGATTCTTGGAATACACTAAAATGTCGTTCACAAACACTAATACGAACGTGTCTAAGTAATTGTTGAGAACACTATTCATTAAACACGTGAACGTAGTTGGTGCATTTGTAAGTCCAAATGGAACCACAACAAACTCATAGTATCCATACCTTGTCCTAAATGTTTTCTTATCGATGTCTTCTTCCTTAATCCTAACTTGATGATATCCTGATCTCATATCTATTTTCGAGAAAACTGTAGCCCCTCTAAGCTGATCAAATATATCATCTATTCTTGGAAAATGGTACTTTTTCTTGATGTTCATCTTGTTCAGCTATCGATAATTGATACATAACCTTAAGGTGCCATCCTTATTATTTACAAACATGGTTGGTTCTCGCCACGGGGATACACTCGGCCTGATGTAATCTTTATCCATCATTTCTTTTAAATGCATCTTCAGCTCCACCAACTATGGCACACTCATCTTGTAAGACAATCTCAATGATGACACCACTCCCAACATGAGATCAATTGAAAAATCCAAGTCTCTTTTCGTAGGTAATCCCGACACCTCCTCTGGAAACACATCTATGAACTCCCATAACACATGATGGTCTTCAACATTCGACTCACCGTATTCCATTGAATTTAGCACTTGTATAGAATACAAAGGACACCCTCTTCTGCTATACTCCTTGAGATATAACATTGATATTTTTCTCAAAGAGACTGACTTTCAAATCCCTTGAAAAATTCTTATACTTCCTCATCTTCACATTCTAGATTTTTCTCATAGAAGTTCAGTTTTCCTTATGGGCGGCTAGCCAATCCATTCCTAATAATACATCATAAGAGCCAAGGGATAGAACATTCAGATCGGCATGGGTCTAAAATTCCTCAATCCAAATTGGACAAGCTTTAAATACCTCTACCACTTTCCTCTTTGTTTCGGTGGCTAACTAGACTAACCATGCCTTGGTGTGTTTCTTTCTCTGTAATGAACATGCCTCAAATACTCGAAGTGAAACATAACTAATATTATATCCTGGGTCAATTAAAATAGAGATTGGTTTTCTAGTAATGATACTTTCCAATTCCACCACTGAAACTTGGTGGTCTTCTTGTGGATTTTCCACCGTCACGTAGATTCTCGGTATGCTCCTAGCTACGTTGTTGATTGTAGTAGCCTCTTGTATGTTATACACTCTTTTAATGTCATTCTTTCTGTGGGGAAAATCCCTCAATAGATGTGGCTCTCCACATCCCCAACATTGCAAGGGTCCCTTCTTAGTTTCCCCTATTGTTTCCTTTGCTTGCTCCACTGGCTTATTCCTAATTTGGGATGAAATTTTTTGTTGATGCACACTCCTTCTTGGCTGACCCGACTGTGCATCCTTCCGAAAATTCTTGTAGGGAAAAGGCTTAAATCCTTTCTTCTGGGATCCACTCCTTTACCTTCTTTTCCAATCCTTAAGAGACTCATGCTTGTGCTTAGACTCATTGTAATAACATTTAGCCTTCCAAATGTTGTCTTCCAATGTCTTGGGTTTGTCGAATTCAATTCGATCTTGGTATGACTGTGGAAACCCACTGAGAAAATGTTGGATCCTTGCCTTGTCATCCTTAAGGTAGGGAACATACCTCAGCAGTTCCATAAACCATTTTTCATTCGCATCCAAGGTAATTTTCCCCATCTTAAGCTCATAAAATTCCTTTATCTTGTTGTCATAATACTTTTCAGATAGGTAAGCCTTACAAAAGTATCTCTCAAAATGCTTCCAGGTCAACTTGATTTACCTTATCCTTTTGATTTCCTTGAGGTCTTCCCACCAAGTAGAAGCCCCACCATTCAGGTTAAACACTACAATCCTTGCATTGGTATTATCTAAGTAGTTATGTACTCGAAAATACTTTTTCAAGTTGAATATACATGCTTCAAAATCCTTTCCTTTATTTATCTCACCATCAAAGGTAGGTGGCCTAGCCTTCTTGAATTCTTTAGTCAAAAAACTCTGATATTTCTTCCTTTTTTCTCTTCTTAGAAATACTGGATTATGTGCCACTATTGGACTGTCCTGCTAGATTAGTCTTTTGACTAGAGGACTCCATGGAGTTGCCTCCAATCAATCTACCTTTATTAGTGCCTTGATGCTTTCTTTTGGAATAAATCCTTGCTGCATCATTGTGAGTCACTTCGTGCTTTTGGGTATCTGGAGGGGTTTTCAACCTCTCTGACTGTTGTAGCTCAAAATTGCTAGGACCTTGCTGCAGATGATTTTGAATTTTTGATAGAATCTGCAATAGAACTGCATTCAACTCGTCCTATTCAACATGGGCCCTCCTAAGCCTCTCATTATCTGCCTTTAGACTTCTCACTATGGCCATCAAATATGGAGGGATCTCCCTATCCCTACGACCGTCATATTATTCATCTATGAGGTGCATGAGATCATCCATATTGTGTTGTACCACTCACTTCCATGAGTCTTTTAAATTCAACCTACGTTTTGAAACAAGAATCATTTTTAGCATTTCATGTGAATATTTCAACTCAAGCGTTTCAAACAACATACCCCCCCCTTTTTTTTTAAATAACCTTTTGTGGTTTTAGTGACCCATTCAAGAATAGGGTTTGAACACTGCTTTGATACCACTCTGTAATGCACCAAACCACCTAATTAACCTTTATAAGGGATGTGGTATCATAATTAATTATTTTCTTAGTCATTTCATCCCCCTTCGAGGAGCTTCATCACCTCCTGCTCATCTTGAGCCTACCAATTATGGTTGTTTCTTTCGAAAATGAGTCTTAGATTGAAAAAAATGGCCTCCCTAAAGTTCCTTGGTCCTTGAATTGTCTGATCCTTGACACGTGGCATCCACATGACACCTTGACATGTTCGTCTTCCTCCATGGTGACTAGGTTGCACCTACATGTGCCTATGAAATTCTTCCATAAAATGAGTCCATTCCACATGGAACCATTGGATCCATCTCTCAGATGATTTACTAGTACTCTTATGACTCACCTCTTATAGATAGGGTATCAAAGAATATCCCCCTTCGATTCCATCTGTTTGGAGCTAGAAAAAATCATGCAGATTCATTACTCTGAGACCAGAGCATCGAGGAATATACCCTTATCCTTAATAAATAGTCATGGGCATAAACAAAAATATCTCGATGGATGATTGATATTGATTCAGAACTTACGGCTCTCCTACCAAGTAGAATCCTCTTGACTCACCCACCTTTGGGTAAGTGACACTTTCCACTTTAACTCACACCGACTGTCTAGTTGGCAAACCATGTCAACCATGGGTTAAACTTGTGTTATGAAATCCTTTCATTGGAATCACACTTCTAGGTCATTGGAGAATCTATCTAAATCCATCAAGTTTATACTCTAAAAATGGTCAATGTTGAACCAGCTAGGCTCACGCTACATCCATTCTCCTAGACAATTGTTGACATGTAACTATGTATTGACACTTCCTGTCAGCCCTCATTTTTTGATTTACTGGTGCGACCCGTAATGATCAATGGTTTGTGTTATTCTAACTTTGAGATATTTTTGTTGGGGTTATTTTCACAGCACATGAGATTTCCTCGTGACGGTCTCACTCCGACAGGTTTGTTTTAGAGCCTTTCCCACGACGCTCGAGGAATATTTCTGACACAACGACTCTGATTAACTACCAATGAATGATCATGATCTATTTAGATCAACGATGGTGGTTCCTTGCCGACCAATCACAAGGTTTATAGAGTCATAGTTGTCTGTTCAAAGGACTTAGCCATTTTTTTGAGTCCTACAAGACCTCGACCTCCGAACTTCGAGGACTCAATATGATCGTGGAGTCTCCACAGACTACCAAACTTAGGTTTTAGGCTTCGCATAGGTTACATGATCTTCACGCTAGGAACATATGGAGTATTGAAATAAGTAGTTGTTTGGGGTTCATTCATTTCTACAAGTTCATGCATAATTTCAATCTTGGAAGAAAATAGGGTGTTCACTCTTCACATGAATATTTCATCCCTCATATACATGTAGGGGATTCCAAAAAATACACCACACATGCCAAGGGGTACTACATCTAACTCCACTTCATCAATAAAATATGTACTTATATAAAACTTGATCTTACACTATTTAGTGACTTTGATTTCTACATCCTTATTCACCCATCCCAATAGATATGGGCTCAGATGATCATGAACTTCTAAGCCAATCTTGTTGACCAGATCATCTGCTATGAGGTTGGCATACAAATCAGAATAAAAGAGATCATCTACCTTTGTCTTTTTGACCTAGAACTTAATATGGAAGAGTTTCGTCATTTCCTTCTTTTCCTTGTGATGAAGGCTACTTAGATTCACCTCCTTTTGCACTCAAATGCACACAATCTTCTCATCCACATCTGAGCTAATCTTTACCTAGTTGCTTGAATCCTTGCCTAGTTGGTTCTTCTTCTTAGCATCCTTCTTATGGTTCTTTGGATTAAACTATGGATGTAGCTTCCAACACTTTTCTTTAGTGTGACCATCAATATTTCAATGGTTGTAGTGGTTGTTTGTATCCTTACATGTTAATCCCTAGACAAATCCCCATGTTAAGTATTAAAAATGTACTTATTAAGCCCTATATATTGAATTATTACATTTCTAGTGTTATATTTGTATGTAGGCTAGAACCCTTCATTGTACCCTTTCATTATAATTGTACCCTTTGTCTCCTATATATATACCAAGGAAACCTATTCTTAGGATCATCTTATTTCATATTGTACATTGAATATATTGTAAAAGGAGGTTTCCCCCTCGAAGTTCATTGTCATTCCTTGAATTTTTATCATTCTTAA
The DNA here is from genome assembly GCA_009831015.1 of Picea engelmannii. Lineage (NCBI taxonomy): Eukaryota > Viridiplantae > Streptophyta > Pinopsida > Pinales > Pinaceae > Picea > Picea engelmannii. The sequence goes on from ML801070.1 coordinate 236,296, forward strand.
GGCATTGGCACATAACATTACACTTATGTGCAGTGGTTGTTTACTTCTTGTATTTTCCTTTCCAATTCTTCTTCCCCTCCTTGGAAGCATCTCGATGGTATTTCTATTTAGAACCACTTGGATATCCTTTCTTATGGCCTATGTTCTCCAGGTATTGTTCTTGCACACATGCCTCATTAAGTTCCTGAGTTGGAAGATAATCGTTTGTTTTTGCAAATGACTATGTAGACCACCCAGATACTTAAGAAGTACATCTAGTTTCTTAGGAGAGATACCAAACATGATCACCATCTTCCTGAATTCAATGTCATACTCTTCTAGACTCTACCCTTACCTCAGCATGAAGTGATGCCAATAGATCCATTGGTCATCTACATACCTAATAGGGTAGAATCGAGACTTGATGAGGGTTTTAAAATCTACATATCCTCTAGCCTAAATGTCTCTGTGTGGATTTCCCACCAGGTTAGTGCATGGACCTCTAGTGTCAATCAGTAAAATGACATTTTCTACTCTTCATCTATATTATGGACACTTAAATGCACTTCTAATTGTTGAAACCAATGATTCAAATTTATAGTTTTGATCTCTCCTTGGTATGGTTTAATGTCCACTTTTCCTTCCATTTTAAACAAAGGTTGTGAAGGAGTGATGGCATTGGAACTTGGTTTCCCTTTCTCGGGCTCTTTTCTTGACTCATTTTATGGGTCTTCACTATCTCCTGGTTTGTCATCATATCCATCTTTTGAGTTAGAGCCACCAACCTCCTTGAAATGTATGAATGTGTTTGCTAGAGCCACCATGAGGAGGGTCATGTTGCAAGATATATCAACAAATTGATCTTCTAGCCTTGAAAATATCTCTTCCACTACATCCTAAGGATTTTTATGAGTGAACTCATCTACCATGGCTAGGGTTATGCAACTTCCTTCTAAGCAAATTCCCAGATCTTGAAATTTTGCAAAAATACCTCAAAGAAAACTACTTTTGCATCAAAATGATCTGTAAATTGTTGTGAATATTCCACTGGAATAGTTATTCAAATTATTTCTTGTAATAGTTTGAAATATTAGATTATGAAAATTATTTCCTTAGATCCTTGATTAATTGCTACTATCTTAGTGCTTAAATTTATGAAATAACTAAAATCAAAATGAAATAAAAAAAAATAAACACACAATCCACACCATTGAACACAATATGTATCATGGGAAACCCAATATGGGAGAAATACCCATCTAGAAGTTGAGGCTTATGCATTGTTCTATTTTCTTCAATTATGAAAAATAAAGTACAAAGAAAGGTGGGGACACTCACTATGGACTTGTCTTTGACACTGTGGCATGAATGGTTTCTTCAAAATCTCCTACCCCCTTTGTTATTCTCTCAAAATACCACTCCTATATTCTCTACTCTACTATGGAATGATTAAAATGCTAAATAATGGAACCCTTTGCACTCCTAGAGGCCTAGTATTTAACATAGCATGATAGTCATCTAGGGTTAGGGTTTTTTCATCCTCAACCCTCAATTAGTGATAAGGTTTTGGACCTTCAAGAATTTTCTTTAATTCCACATGTGACTAGCCCCACATGCATGGGTAATGGGGGTTGAGGTGGAATCCACTCATACTAGGGTGGTCAACTGTTAATGTTTAAGCCATTATTATATTTCTTTGCATTTCAATAGATAACAATATCATAATACAATATCATTGAGAAATACACAATCACAAGAGACACAACATTTATCCTGGGAAACCCTCTAGGGGAAGAAAACCCAACAAAACTTCCTTATTATAGATATCCAATACAATGCCAAGAGATAACTCAAGAAAATACAAAAAGTCCTCTCCTAAAGACGTGCCTCTCTCTCTCTCTCTCTTCTCCAACTTCAGCTCTGAAACTTGTCTCTCAATGAACAAGTGAGTGTGTGACTAAGTGAGGCGCTAGCCTCCTTATTTATACAAGACTGGCATGTGTGGGAGTGTCCTTTCACTGGCAGGGCCGACTTCTTCTCCTGGGTGGCTATAACCACCTTTATTATATTTTGGGGCCTCTTTGATATATTCTGGGGCCGAATTCTCTTTCTACCTATTACAATTACATTATGACCAATCCGCAAAATGGGATTTGGTCCTTTTACAATAGCTGACATGATCAATCCACAATGGGGATTGATCCAATAAATAATATATCAAATAATAATAAGAATACACTTTGCAGTTACATTATTTCAACACTCCCCCTTAACAAGAAGGGTATTCTTCAACAACATCATGCGAGAGAGAGAGGCCTTTATCATCAATATAATCAGGAGGACAACATCATCAATATCATTTTGGAACACTGACTGGCGTATCTATAAATCATCGAAATTTTTATTCATCAACAACATCGTCATTCTCAAAGGAATGCAATCATAATCTACATCAATATGTATTAGTATAAAAATAATACATCATCATCATCATCACAACATGAGGCTGGCTCATCATAATACAGGACTGGCTTTACGTCACAGCTGTAAGGATGGAAGCTCAGTACTCGTCTTGCTTTACATCACAACAATCAAGCTGGAAGCAAGATACTATACTGGCTTTACGTCACAGCTTCTCAAGATGGAAGCACAATACTAGTCTCATCTCGACGTCTTGCTTTACGTCACAACACTCAAGATGGAAGAAAGATACTAGACTGGATTTATGTCACAACTTCTCAAGCTGGAAGCACAGTACTAGTCTCATCTCAACGTCTTGCTTTATGTCACAACACTCAAGCTGGAAGAAAAATATTCATCCTACTTTACGTCACAACAATCAAGCTGGAAGCAGGATACTAGACTGGCTTTACGTCACAACTATCCAGTCGGAAGCACAATACTAGTCTCATCTCATCATCTTGCTTTATGTCACAGTTGTCAAGCCGAAATCAAGATGCTCGTCCTGCTTTACATCACAACAATCAAGCTGGAAGCAGGATACTAGATTGGCTTTACATCACAACTGTCAAGTTGGAAGCTCAATACTAGTCACATCACATCTTCTTGCTTTACGTGACAACCATCAGGTTGGAAGCAAGATACTAGACTGGATTTACGTCACAGCTGTCAAGCCGGAAGCACAGTACTAGTCTCATCACATCTTCTTTCTTTACGTCACAACCATCAGGTTGTAAGAAAGATACTAGACTGGCTTTACGTCACGATTGTCAAGCCGGAAGCACAATACTAGTCTCATCACATCTTCTTGTTTTATGTCACAGCAATGAGGTTGGAAGCAAGAGATGTCTCATCACAACAACTACTCCCCCTTTCGAGGAAGGTCCTTTCGGACTATTCCAAGCTTATCTCGAAAGTGCTCAAAATTTACACGAGATAGAGGCTTGGTCAACACATCAACAACCTGTTCATCCATGATAACGTACTAGAGCTTTAAGGCTCCTCTCTGCACCATGTCACAGATGTAATGATAACGAATCTCTATGTGCTTTGACCTGTCATGGAATACAGGATTCTCTGTCATCTTTATGCATATTTTGTTGTCACAAAGGATCATGGTTTCTTTCATCTCTAGGTCAAATAGGTCGGTCAACAACTTTCGAGGCCATATAGCTTCCCAGCTGGAAAAACATGCAACAATGTATTCTTTTCCGCTGTGCTGAGAGAAATGCTGGATTGCTTCCTACTCTGCAATGAGATCATGGCTGATCCCAAACTAAAACAACATCCTGAAGTGTTTTTTCTGTCAGAAACACTTCCTTCCCAATCTGAATCAGTGTACCCACTCAATGTGAAATCATGACCTCCATCATAATTGAGACCACAATCTAATGTACCCTTAAGGTACCTCATCACATGTTTTGCAGCCACAAGGTGAACATGTCTGGGTTCTACTAGAAACTGACTCAAGGTGTTCACCACAAAACAAATGTTTGGTCTGGTGTTCATCAGGTACATCAACGATCCAATAATCTGTCTATACAATGTGACATCAATCAATTCTGACGAAGTATCGACCAACAACTTCAGACTCATTTCCATGGGTGTATTCATGGGATTGCACTCTAACATGTCAAATCTCTTCAAGATTTCGACTACATACTTCCCTTGGTTAAGGAAGATCCTCTCTGGACTCTGCCATACCTCAAGACCTAATAAATAATGCATTAGGATAAGGTCTTTCATTTCAAATTTTGAGGCAAGTCTCTTCTTACATTTAGTGATGAGATTTTCTTCTCCGGTTAAGAATAAGTCATCCACATATAACAGTAATATCACTGGCTTATCGTTCATCACCTTGAAGTAGAGGTTAGAATCTGATTTAATCTTGGTAAAGCCCAAGCTCGTCAGGAAACTGTCTATTCGGCCATACCAAGATCTAGGAGCTTGCTTCAATTCGTATAAGGATTTCTTCAATTTGCAGACATGAGACTTCCTGTCTTCAACTTCAAATCCTTGAGGTTGCTCTATATACAATTCCTCTTTGATGACACCATTTAGGAAAGTTGTCTTCACGTCCATCTGGTGTAACTTCCACTTCATCTTAGCTTCAAGAGCTGTGATGGTTCTGATCAAAGTGTATCTGGCTATAGGAGCGAATGTCTCTTCATAGTCAATGCCTTCCTTTTGAGAAAAGCCACGAGCAAAAAATCTTTCTTTATACTTCTCAATACTTCCATCAACAACATGTTTTATTTTGAAGATCCATTTGGAGGATACCACGTCTTTACTCTTCAGTCTGGGAACTATTTCCCATACATCATTATGGATTGGTATTCCTCTGTCATGACATCTACCCATTCTTTCATTTGAATGGCTTCTTCAAAGAAGGTAGGCTCCTTCTCTAGGAGGTCACACATCAAAGCCATATAACTAGAGAATGGATTTGGTATTTTCACCTGTCTCATGGTTCCTTGGGGAACACTGTACTTCTCTCCATCTTGAATAAGATCTCTAGCTCAAGTTGGATTTCTTTTATAGAGGATCGTTATCTGAGGAGGTTCTTGAACTTATAATATATCATGGTCTTCTAGAATTTCCTCATCAGGGGAAGTTACGACTTCCCTCACTAGTTTTGCGGCTCTGGGAACCTCCCTCACTGTAGTTCTGGGGATTACATGTTCCTCTTCATATACTTCTTCAGGCTGGCATCTTCTTGATTTCTTGAGCACTGCATCTTCATCAAAGATCACATCCCTGCTGATCTCAATGTGATGGTGACCTGGTATATAGATTCTGAAGGCCTTGGAGACCTCACAGTATCCCACAAATATTCCCTTCTTTTTTGAAGGTTCCATCTTGTTTCTCTTCTCTTTCGGTATATGAATAAATACTGGGCAACCAAATATTTTGAGATGTCTTACCTCTGGCTTCTGTCCGGTGAACATCTCTTCCGGGGTCTTGAGCCCAAGTGCACTATGGGATAATTGGTTCTGCACATATACAACTGTCATTGCTGCTTCTTCCCATAAGCACATAGGAAGATCTTGATCATGGATCATAGTCTTCACAACTTCCATTATCGTTCTATTCTTTCATTCAGCTACACCATTTTGTTGAGGATTATAGGGAGTAGTGAGTTTCCTCTTGATCCCAACATCTTTGCAAAAGTTCACAAACTCTTTTGAGGTATATTCTCCTCCATTATCTGACCTGAGTATCTTAATCTTTCTTTCAGAAAGATTCTCTATCAAGGCTTTGAATTCCTTGAACTTGCTGAACACTT